>CAUYRH010092433.1:0-37564 GCA_963574655.1 Perodicticus potto | reverse complement strand
AGGGTGCACCTACCTTCCCCACACCATGGCGTAGCAGGGGCCCCAAGGGGTGGCGTGCATGTAGTCCCTCCAATGAGTGTGCTCATGCCACATCTGCTAGGCCCCAAGACCCCTGGGCCCTGCATGGAGGAGGCATGTTCTCCCCCATGAGTAACACTGTGAACAAATACTGCCAACTGTCACTAGCCCTACAATAGGCTGGACCTTCTTGCCCAGAACAAACTGTATAATGTTCACAGCCGCTCTAGGTGCTGTGTCTGTAGCTGTCTTTTTATGGGGGAAACTGAGGCAAAAAGTGCACCAAGGCCAGGTGGAGGAGAAGAAGCTTGGTTGCATCGCATGGTGTGACTGCTGTCAGGCAGTTGGGGCTCCTGTGACATGTGGGCCAGCAGCTTCCTCCAGACACACATGCTTCTTAGAATGCTGGGCCTCCTCCAGACACACATGCTTCCTAGAGTGCTGGGCCACCTGCACCTGGGGCCAGGTGCAAGGCCAAGGCCCCATGCCTCCTGGGTGACTGCTATGTACAAGCTTGCCTATGACATGGGAGGAAGAACGGGAAAGGATGAGAAATCCCTCAGATGGGAGAGTCTGTCTGGACTTCCAGTTGGCGGGAACTCGCGAGGTTTTGTTTTGTTTTATTTCACCTCTCATTGTCTTGTTGCTGTTCACCCCTTGTTATTTTTCTATCAGTCCTTCGTGGCCCTGTGTGATCCCCAGGTAATTGGTCCAAAGCCCTTTGTTCCCCAGGGGCTGGGGCCGGCTGGAACCAGCCAGGGCTACCCTGCTGCACCCTCAGCTCCTGGCCCCATTGTCCCTGCAACCCTTCCTAGAGGCACTGATGTAACAGCCTGAGCCAGAATGTCCCAGGGCACCTTCCCCACCCCAGCACATCCACCACCCTCAGTCAAACAGAGGGAGGAAGCCCTTGATGGTACTGGCTCCCTTGAAGCTGTGAGTGTCCCCTCGGAACAGAGACTGGAAACTACACACAGCGAAGGCCCTGGGCCTCCTCTGCAGGCTCCAGGATCTGGACATTTCCTGCTGTGGGTTGGATTTCTATCAGGTGGACACGACAGAGAGGAAGGCCAGCCGGCCACAGTTCCCAAAGGTACAACTAAGCATCATTCAAGGTATAGGGCTTTGCTGGTGGCATAATTCACAGGGCTACTGACTGCTTCTTGATAGAAAAAGAGTAGAAGAGAAAAAATAATAAATTTGAAAAATTAAAAAGAGAAAAAGGAGCATGGGACAGAGAAGGAGATCAGTATGGAAGCTGCAGGGCCATTCTTCTCTCTGTTTGTAGTTCCAGTGAGAAGCAGGATTGGGAGGCAGGTGTGGGGCCTCTTGGTTGCTGTGGGTGCAAACACTCATCGGGGAGCCTGGGGGAGCGTGCCCAGCCTCGAAAGCCACTGCCTGGACACCCTGGGAGCCGGCCTGCCACGTCCCCCTGGACAGGCCACTCTAGGAGGCCCCCACTCCTCATGTTTCTCAGACTTGATCCACAGAATAAACTCAACATGCCTGAGGTCAAGGGAGGTCACGTCCAAGTCCTAACAAACCTAGCAATCAGAGTCTGGGCGCACTGGGCCATGCAAATGCAGACTCGGGGATTTACACAACACACAGGACGTGCCCAAACCTGGCTATTAGTGTTGTTCTTTCACTTAATTTTCAATTGTAGGATTCAAGCCTCTCTCAGGATGTCCTGAACATGGCCCAGCCTGGCTGGCTTGCTCTGAGGGAGCAGACGCTGGTATCTTCCTCAGGCTTGGCCCTTGTCCTCCCACTGTGTGGGAGGACACAAGCAGCCTGTTGGCACACAGGGGGTATCACCCAAGCCAGGCAGGAGGGTGCCACAGAGCTGCTACTTGGGTTACCTTGACAAGGGACCGGAGTATTCCTGAGAAACCTGGTCAGCAGAAGGCACGATCATCTATGGCCTGTGTGGCCCTGAGTGTCCATGTGTGGCCAGGAGCTAGCTGCATCTGTCCACATCTGCCCCTGCCCCTCAAACACTCTGTTCACTGATAGCCATCTGCTGAGGTTCTGGGACTGCTGGGGATATGTCTGCAGGGTTTCCAGGCCCGGCTCTCCAGATGCTTACAGTAGGTCAGAGGGAGAGGAACCCAGTTCCGGACTGCGAAATGGGGTGAGGGCACCATGGGAGCCCAGGGAGGCCATATGGAACCAAACTGAGCTGTCCCCAGTGCAAACAGAAGTTCTCCTGCCCAGTGTGCAGAGTTTGCCCCCAGAGGTCTGAGGGCTCTCAGGCCCCAGCTCAGGGGTGATTCACCTGGTTTGAGTAGAATCTCCTTGGCTTTCAACAGAGCTCTGCCCACTCTTGAAAGGGAGATTTGACCTCATAGCTCCCATAGGGTAGGGCATCCCCAAAGATTCCCTGGGCCACTTGCTGAATTCTGCATCTCAGGAGGTCTCCGAGCAGCCCGTGAACATGGAGGAGTTTTCTCCCTCATCACAGACAGATGAGCCCAAGCCCGCCCAGACATAGCTCAGAGAAATTGGACCCCAGGGGCCTGCAGCGTGCACCTGTGCTGAGCACTGCCCTGGGAAGTCAGGAGGGGACAGAGCTCCAGAGAACACACTGGCAGTCCCCAGGCCCAAGCTGACAGCACCTCCCCCCAGATGCAGCAGGATATCCGATGGTTTGTCTGCTTTGTGTCTGCCACTGCATGTTTATTAACTCTCTGGGTGATGACACTGTCTCCACAATACAGCACTGTCAACCTCAGCAAGTAAGGTTTCATGGAGCCAGTTGCCTACTGTCCTCCCTGGCCCACAGCCCACCCTCTGCCCTTGAATCTACCTGATGGGGCTCAGAGGACTCAGGTGTAGCTGGTACTGCAAAGAGGGGGCCTGGCATCTGCCAGTGGACTCGGAAACCCTCAGGTATAAGCCCTCAGACCTGCAGCGTCAGACCAGAAATGTAAATTCCACTGCATCTGGGACTTTGGCATAGGCCTGGAGGTCTGTGGTCACAGAACTCCAAGTGAGAAGGGCTGTGAGAGACAGCCCAGCCTAGATGGGCTGCGAGGCCTGGAGGACAGTCCGTCCACTAAACAGACTGATCAGGCCACAGCAGGCCCCACAGAAGGCCCCACAGAATCCTTTCTCACTCCCACCTGGCTCTGGGCTGTGGAGAAGGCCTAGTGGTGCAGGACCCACTGCGGGAACGAGTGCAGGCAGCCGGCTCAGCCAGGTGAGACTGAGGAGCAGGGCCAGCCAAGGCTCAGAGCCTGCCAGGCAAGGCCCTGGAAGGACAGACAGCAGGGCACCTGGCCCCAGCTGGGGGACATTCGATCACTTCTGCTCTGTACAGTACACACAGGGGAATGTGGGACAGATAATTCCAGGGAGGTGCCCTTTCTAATTAGGCAATGAGATCAGCGTGAACTTCAAACAGGACAAAAATAGAAACCTAAAAATAGCCCTGGGGAAACTGTGATTGGAGCTGGAGGTGTGGCCGGAAAGTTCCGGAGCCTGGGCAGGGCAGTTCCTACACGGTCTCCAAACAGAGGGGAAGCCTCCACTGATCCCAACAAACCTCCAGAAGCAAGGAGAGCCCAAAAATTCAGGGTGTGTGTGGGGAACTATGAAGGGGAAAGTGCTCTGGGATTTGGAGGTGCCACCCTGTACATGTACTGTGCAGGAAGGAGACTCTGTCGCGATGAGAGAACTTAAACTTCTACATGTGGGGCGTACTTATACCCCTGTAGCATGGGCTAGCTTGCTGCATGTATAAATGTATGTATTTATCATGTTTTTAGTGGGGAAGTGATAGCTTGCCAGGTCTTTCAGACACTCCCTACTCAAAGTACAGCCCCTGGGCCAGAGCGCCAGCTGCACCCAAGAGCTGGCTGAACACGTGGCCTCCAGCCCACCCCAGACCTCTGCGTCAGAACCTGCATGTATGTCCACAGGGGCCCATGGGGACTTAGTCACCAGGAATGTGTGAGAAGCCACCATGTTCCAGGCTTTCAGAGGTGTGCCCAAAAGGACAGTTTGGGCTAGGGGTCCTTTTGGATCCCTGGGGGTCCAAACTCCAGCTCACAGGGGCTACTGTAGGCCTGGGGACCTCCTGGGGCCATGAGAAAACCCACAAGTATGGCTTCTGGGTGAGCAAGGCCCTGATCAGTCATCCTGGATGGAAGGTGTTGAGCGTCTGGTCCAGGCTCCAGTGCAGAGCACCTGTGGGCCTCTGGGCTGGCCCTGAGTAGCACTGTGGGTGCTGCCACGGCCAGCTGGGTCCCCTGAGGTTGCCATGATGTACACGACATCTTGTACCAGGAGAGAGTCCCAGCGCCAGGGACCCCTCCACAACATGAGCAAAGCTCCTACAACTCACAGGGAGAGAAAGACAGACAGGCTCATGCCCTCAAGGGCACCCAGACCTGCCAGGGAAGCACTGCACAAAGCAGGTAATGGCAAACACTGTGGGAGCTCAGGGACGGAGCTGCGGGTCTGGTTTTGCCAGACCACAGGGTCCACCAGGCTGGTAACTAGCCCTGGAGTGAGGGTCCGGCCAGTGGGGTCAGCGACTCCTGTACAGTGGTTTGTGCTTTGCTTTTCTTTCTGTAAGTTTATCATTGTCATTCAGCATAATGCATGACCAGCATAGAGCGTCAGTCTTTAGAATACAGGCCAATAATGTTGACAACTATAAACACATCCACATCCCTGTCCCCACGTCAGTACACAGAACTACTCACCGTCTAGACACCTCCCGCACACATGGCCACTATCCTGACTCCCACCACCGTGGGTGGGGCCTGTGTGCGCTCGGTATTCATGGCGATAGACTTAATACGACAATATGTGGCACCCTGTGTCCAGCTTCATTTGCTCAGCCTAAGATTTTTGAGGTTTGTTCACAACTATGTGTACCAGGAGATGCTGAGTTCACCTGTTTGCGTTGCTGCACAGAGTTCTTACATGAGGATAAATCACACTTTGCTGATCCATTGTGTGATTGTGGATATTGGGTCATTGCCAGTTTGGGATTAGTATGAATAAAATTGGTGTGGCCTTTTACTTTCTTTTTAAATTTCTTTTAAAATATATCAACGTGAAATTCATATAACATGAAATCAACTATTTTGCGGGGGGACAGAGTCTTACTTTGTCGCTATCAGCAGAGTTCTATGACATCATAGCTCACAGAAACCTCAAACTCTTGGGCTTAAGAGATCCCCTTGCCTCAGTTTTTCTATTTTTAGTAGAGAGGGAGTCTTGCCCTTGCTTGTGCTAGTCTGAAACTTGTGAGCTCAAGCAATCCACCTGCCTTGGCCTCCTAGAGCACTAGGATTACAAGCATGAGCCACCATGCCCAAGCTAAAATCAGCTAAAAATGAACAATTCAGCAGCATTTATGACATTTACAATGTGGTACAGTCACCAACTTTTATCTAATTCCAAAACATTTCTATCCCTCCAAACTAAAGCCTGACCCATTAAGCAATATCTCCCCATTCTCTCCCCACCACCACCCACTTCCAAACCCTAGGCCAATCTGCCCACTTTGAATGTACCCCCCGTTCTAGATATTTCACATGAATGAAATAAAACTGGTTTCTTTCACTTAGCATGTTTCCTAAGTTCACCCATGTTCTACCACGGGTCGTGCTTCATCCTTTTCAGGGATGAATAATATTCTGTTACGTGGATAAACCAGTTTGTTTAGGCATTTTCAAGCATATTTTCAATGGATATGTGTGCTCATTTCTCTTGCGCATGTATCAAGGAATAGGATTTCTGGGTCATGGAGTGTTTGTGGTAGGTGTTTGCTTAGTCTTAGTAGATACCACCAGATAGCTTTGCCCCGAGAAGTGCACAGTCCCTATTGCTCAAACCAGCTGGGAAAGTTATTGGCAGGTCCTGAGATGGTCTCAGCCGTAGTGGGCAGTAGACATCCTCCTCTGCTGTCTACACCTGCTGGTGAGCCTGAAGCCTCCTGAATCCCCACGAGATCATTACTCTCCACAGTCCTGTCACCTTTCAGACCTTGAGGTCTAAAGGTATCTGGTAACCTATGACACCCAAAAGGGAACTCTTCCTCATCCTGGGTTCTCTCCCTGTCCCCTCATCCCTCTCCAATCTGTCCCCAAGCAGAAGCCACCATGTCCTAGTCCCTCAGGGTGAAGTCACACAGCCCCTCAGTAAGATTAGAATTCTCCAGATAAAACATAGAACATGGCTGCAGCTGAGCTTTATAATGTGAATCTTTGCAAAACCAAAGAGCGCAAAGGCCTGGCAGCCTTGTCATAGTGTGGCATGCAGGCCTGCGTCAGGCTGGGCTGTAGGGCATTGTACTATATCAGGTTGTATTGTACTGTATCTAGTTGTAGTATATGGAATCCAGTTGTATTGTATGGTATCCAGTTGTGTTGTACTGTAGGGTTATATTGTACTGTATTGGGTTGTATTGTACTGTATCAGGTTGTGTTGTACTATATCCGGTTTTATTGTACTATAGGGTCGGGTTGTACTGTATCCGATTGCATTGTACTGTAGGGTTGTATTGTAGTGTATTGGGTTGTATTGTACTGTATCCGATTGTATTATACTGTAGGGTTATATTGTACTGAATCGGGTAGTGTTGTACTGTATCAGGTTGTATTGTACTATATTAGGTTGTGTGGTGCTGTATCCTGTTGTATTGTACTATAGGGTTGTATTGTAGTGTATTGGGTTGTATTCTATTGTATCAGATTGTGTGGTACTGTATCTGGTTTTATTATACTGTAGGGTTGTGTTGTACTGTATCAAGTAGTGTTGTACTGTATTGGGTTGTGTTGTACTATATCAGGTTGTGTTGTACTGTATCCAATTGTATTGTTCTGTAGGGTTATATTGTACTGTATTGGGTTATATTGTACTGTATCGGGTTGTACTGTACTGTATTGGGTTGTATTGTACTGTATCAGGTTGTGTTGTACTATATCTGATTATATTGTACTGTAGGGTTATATTGTACTGTATTGGGTTGTGTTGTACTGTTTCAGGTTGTTTTGTACTATATTGAGTTGTATTGCACACATTGTTGCATCACACTCTGTTGGAGTGTGCTGTGTTTTACTTGGGTCATGTTGTACTGGCTTGGGTTGCATTTTTAATGGGAAGGGACATGAGAACAAAATTCAAATCACCATATCACAAACCAACCAGGCACATTGCCACCCCTTGGCTGCCCTTTGTGTCCCGTAAGAACTGGACTCACCCGCCCCAAGAAGAACAAGAAGGGGCCTCCGCAAGGCTAGCCTGAGGGTCTTCAACCAGAGGGCCGATATGTATCACCTCCACCCCCTAGAAATAGCAGGCAGTGATCCTCAAGCCTGAAGACACTTGGGATCACCCTGAAAATTAAACAAAGTGACCAACCCAGAGGTTCAAATTAAGGTGTGTGTAGTCAGGGCTTAGACTCTCCAAATGCCCCACTACAATCTCACCCGCTTGCTGTTTCCTGCAAGCCCGTGTGGTACATACAGTCACAAATGCAGCCTTGCGTGAATCCATGAACAGACAGCTAATTCCTCCACCAGCTAACAGCTGTCACCAGCCTTGCAGCTGCCTGAAAACTTAAAATGAAAGCCTAATCTCCCAACATCAGCTTGGTATGCACCTGCTAGGCCCTCCCCCAGACCCTGTGTGTCCACGAAGGGGTCCTCTGTCCAGCTACTGCCCTTTACCACAGCAGCTTGTAGGAAGAGACCCTGCAAGGGGAAAGAGCATTGGAAGGCCCCTCAGCTGCCCCTCCCAGGACTGGACAGACTCTCCTACTTCCAATTTGTTTCCTACATTGTCCATGGCTTTCTAGAATGGGCCTGAGCTGAGCTGCTGAGCCATGTTGAGCACCGACACAGGAGCATGCGCTCAGGTGAGTGGGCAGCACGGAGCCCACCGTGTGGTGCAGAGTGGGGGCGACACTCTGCTGCTCGCCTCCTGCCCCTGAGTTTCCTCAGGGCCCAATGCACTGACTTCACTCTCAGTAGAGTATACATCCCAGGGAACAGAGGCGTAAACACACACAAACACATAGCACACGAGAGGTTCTTGGCACGGTCTCCTAGGTAGCCCCTAAGTAAATGAATCAGCAGCCTTCCCCGGACTTTCCACTGTGGGAGAAAATAGCTGAGTAAATACAGCATCTGCCGTAAGGACACGGGTACTGGAATAAGGCAGGAGTGACCCTGGGCTCAGTTTTCTGCCAAGTCACAGCCATTTGTCACTGACACCCAAGAAGGCTCCAGCCTTGAGAAAACAAAGTGGGCTGAGCCTTGACTGTAAAATCCATAGGACTCGGTGTGAGGTTTATGGCATTTGAAAAACTATTTTTGCCCCTCCCTTGGAGTTTACACGCACACAACACAAAGACAGTAAAGCTTCACCTACAAAAGGCAAAGGGGTTGAGCCCAAGGACATTGTAGGCAGAAGCCACAGGTTGACCCTGGCCACACCTACAACCAGTCCTGTGTCCTCAGAAAAAGCAGGTGGGATCTACCTACAGAAAAGGTGTTCAGCTCACCGTCCTGGGCATCTGGGGATGCTAATGAGACGATTTATTTCCCTCATTGCGCGTGGCTTTCAGGGGTGGTCCAAGAAGGACACCGCAGGAGATGTGGTGTTCAGGCTGCTCCTCCAAAATGAACTGAAGCCGAAGAAAAAGCAATTTATGTAATACTTTCCAATCATCTCTAAAGGATCATACTGGGTTTGTTTCAAAAAACGTGGCTGCTTACGTAGCCCAACGCTCCCTGAGTCTTTGCACCAATCACAGACCACATGTGCCGGTCACCTCCTTCCAGGGCAGAGGGAGAAGCGGCAGGAAGGGGCGATTTTAAAAGTTTCCGCGTGCAGCGCCAGCATCTGTAGATCAGGTGTCACAGGCAGGACTGACCACTACACTGCTGATACAGAAAGTTATTCTAAAAGCAATGGGGTACAGGCAGTGAAGAGGGATATGGGAACCCCCAGGAAACAAGGGAGTAGGGGCACCTAGCCATGGAGGAGCGTCTCCTGCTGAGCTGAGTGCCTTGATCTCCTCACAAGCGTCCCTCTGATGTTACGATGCCCCTCATCACACTCTCCCTCATGTAGCTGTCCTGGGGAGGGGAAGCCCGTTTGTCTCAGCCCCTGGGCTTTACTGAGCCCAGAACACTCTGGGATGCCTACAGCATGAGGAATGAGAGGCAGCCGCAAGTCCTTGACACACACCCCCATGGGGGTCTATTGTCCCCTCCCCCTGAGTCTGTGTGGCTTTGAGCAATAAACTCTGGCAGAAGTGGTAAGATGTGATGCCAGGTCTGGGCCCGGGTGCTCTGCAATGGCAGTGTCCTCTTTCAGGGAACCTTGAGTCACCCGTAGGAAGTCAGCTGCCCCCAGATGCTGTGCTGAAGCACTCTGAGCTGTGGTCCTAGCTGAGGTCAGCCTGCACCATCTGCTAACCACTCAGAAGTGGGAACAAAGAGAGCTTGGACCCTCAGATGCCCATTTGCCAACAGAACACCACCATGTTGACTCAGCCATGCTACCTGGAGCTGAAGAATCATCCAGCCAAGCCCTGCCCGAATCCCTGACCCACAGTAATCATAAGCCATGACAGGTTGTCCCAAGGCACTGAATTCTGAGGTTATGTGTACAGTGGATACCCTGACATCCCACTCTGATGTCTCCCAACATGGGCAATATTTCTAGTCCCCCACTGGGCTGCGACAAGGTCCCCTTGACCACCTTAGACTAAAATAGAAGCCCCCCACACCCACCTGGGGCAGACACTCACACCCAGTGTGTGCAGGGTTTGGGGTCCAGTCTCTGAGGACATTGGGAGCTGTCAGACAAAGGGAGGCAGCTGTGACCAGGCCAACCCCCAGCCGGAGTGACACCAAGAGTGCCCCTCCTTGGAGCCTTGGGCTTGAGGCCTGGCCACTAAGCAGAACCAGCCATCTGGTCAGTTGCTCCACAATGGGGTTTCTCAACCTCAACACCATGGACACAGGGGCCATACAATTCCTTGTTGTGGGGACACTGTAGGACAATCCCATGCCTGCGGGACGCTCAGCAGCTTTCCTGGCCTCTACCGGCTCCTCCCAGTTGTAACAACCAAAAGTATTTCCAGACATTACCAGATGTCTCCTGGGGACAAAATTCCCCCTCTTCCCCAGTTGAGAACTTCTGTCCTAGTATGTTCTGGCTTTGCCAGAAAGAAACAACCTTTAACTCCACTGGAACTTGCAATGCTAGTAGGCCATATTTTGCAAATTTTTTTCCTTCAGATTCAGCCTTTGGAGACATTAGTCTTTCCTTTAATTTCCCAGTTGGTGTTTCTCCCCATTGTCCTCTGTGTGTGGTCCAAGAGGAAGAGGAATTCCCTATGACTCCTCCCCTGAGGAAGCTCCAGGCCTGGGAGGCACACAGCTCACCCACTCCAGGCCTCTCCCTCCCTCCCCCTGCACCTTTGTGCTGAGGATGAGGACTTCACCCCCGACAGAGGAAAAGCCTGGAACCTGGACTGTCAGCACACCCTGCCACTTCCCAGGCCTGGCCTCCGGCCTGCAGCTCTGCAAGCCCTCATGCTTCTGGCTTCAGTGAGGCCGCACCCACGTCCCCCCTCTCCACGAGTCAGCCATCCTTGGACGGGCGACCGAGAAGGAGGATAGCAGACCAGGCCCAGCCCCTGCTGTTCAAGTCTGCAGCGGCAATGATCAACACCCCAACCTGGCCAGCAAACACATCCCCACCTCCAGCAACAAAAGGGAAGAAAACTCCTGTTGGAGAGGAAGTCACTGTTTCTCAGAACAATTCAGTTGTCTGGCAAATATTTAACAGAGACATCTTTTGTTCAGGGTAGTGATCTGAAAGTCCCTTAGAGGAAGTGTATGGTGAAGAAACAGGGGCCCATTTGGATGTGGAGGGGCACTGCGTGAGTCCACTCCAGTGGAGGAGGGTGGGAGTCAGGGCGCAGTCTGGGAGAGAGACAGGGAGCAGGAAGAGGTTGGAGGAATGTGGGGCAGGCAGGGAGAGGGAAGGTGACTTTGTTTACTTTAGCAGGAGACTATATCCTATTTGAAAGTGGCAGGAGGGAAGGGGGTGACATCCTGGCCCGTGGAGGGCCATGGGAAACGGGGAGCCTCCCAGAGATAAGAAACACAGATGAAAAGCCTTGCAGGCACAACCCGCCCCTCCCAGGAGTAGCCTCTGATCCCAGCTCAGGTGGCATCTCTGCTGTCTTGGCTGGGGGCTCACCGGGGACCCAGCAGCTCCTGCTGTGAGAACAAATCCCAAGAATGTGGTTCCTCTCAGACCTCAATGATGCTTTTACTTGTCTCTCCATGGTAGAAGTGAAAACTTGGGGTCGTCTTTTGCACCCAATATTTCTTCTTCATCTGAAACAGTGCCCCGAGCAGGGGAGCCCTGGTAACCCCAGCTGGAGGGAAGAACGCCCATGCTGCTGCTGCTCAAAATGCACGCTGGTCCGGGAAGGCATCCTGCTCAACTGTGTGAGCCAGAAGAAATGCGCCTTGAGTTTTGGTGACCAGGGACACACAAGTGACCAGGACAGGGCCCTGCTGATGGCCAAGTAGGTGCAGAGAAGTAATGAGAACTCACGAGAGGCTGTGTGCTAAGCCCAGCTGTGGGGTCACATGGAGAAATTTGGGGCATAGACTGGGATTCCTGTCCTCATCTGGATGGCCACGGAGACTTCTGAAGAAAGGACATCTAAGCTGCTTCCCTAAAGGACAGTACAAGGCACCAGAGAGGTGGGGGGGCTGCATTCCAGTCCCTCCGTCTTGACACCAATCACTCTGTCCTTGCTGGAGTCAGATGAAGGAGCCACATGCTCTATTGCCACCAGCTCCTTTCCAACTAGTCTCATCATATCCTTGTCACAAAAGGACATTCTAGATTCTTCCTGTTGAACTCTGGGGCCATTTCCTCTCCATCTGTTTATCACCATACAGGGCTTGATCACTTAGTTGGGGACATGACTTTGGGAGGAATCCTGCTATCACATCACGAGTACAAGACTGTGTTGTGCTTTTGTAAATTGCAGGTTCTCCAGACAGAAGCACATGAGGGAAACAAACGACCTTGCACCCCCTGTTTCCAAAGCTGAGTTACTACTCCTTCCAAAATAAGTACATAGCAAATTTCAAATTTCCAAAATGTGTTTACAAAGTGGTTCTTTAAACGAACCAGAATAAACTGTGACATTTCAAACAAAAAGGGTACATTGCTCTAATCCCTAAAAGCATCAGAAGAATTTTTCATGGCTTGGTTTGTAATACCAATTATATTCTTCTTACATGAAAGTATATTTCATGCATTGAGAATCCCCAAGCTATAGGCTTGTTGCAAATATCTTTTCACACATAATTGACTATGTACACACACATGCATTTAAACATAGTCCCCAGCTGTCCAATTTCTTTGCTTTTCATGAATATGAAGCTGAGATTCAAATGTTTACTTTTTATATTCCAAGTACATATTTGGGTAGTGCCACCTCACTGCAGGCAGAAGGCTGACCACACCATGTTCAATTGACAACCACGTCCCTCACTACACACCTGATGCCTTCCGCACCAGCCCCTGAGAGCCCAGGCAACAGTCGGGGAGGCCTGCTGTGTTGTGACCTCTGTCCTCATCTTTGCCCTCATGTAGGCATCTGGGCAACTCCTCCCAGGCCCTCTGTCCCCCACTGGAGATGGCCCTGCTCTCTCCCTGACCCCCACTTGAGACAGCCCTACTCTATCATTGCCCCCCTCCTTGGGGTCTGTGCAGCAGCGAGGCCACTGCACTGTCACCTTGATGGATGGCACTGGGACAGGCCTGTGCTGTCACCGTGCCTGAGGCCATGTACCACACAGCAGTGCTTCTTTCTCCATGTGGATGGAGATTTGCACATTTAGGGACAGATTCCAGGATTTGGGGCCACCCTAGTCCTCTCTCCATGGCTTTTTCATGCACTTTCCATTTCTGCAAAGCAGCAGAGCTTCTGTGGCCACATGTCAGCGTGGTTGATCCAGCATGAGCCAAAAAGCCCTTTGCTTTTGGAATCCAATAGCTGCAGCAGGCACAGCCTCTCCAAGCTGCTTTCCCAAAGCTGAAAGTTTGTTGTTTCTTGCCAAAGAAAGAAGGCTGTTTTCCAGGGGCCATCAGGGTATGGAAACCCTCCCACGGAAGCGAAGCCGCCCTCCCCTCCATCCCCCCACTTCAGTTTCCAACATCATCCAGCCTAAGGTGCACCTCTGGGCTCTTCCGAGAGCCAGCAAGGCCGCATGTCCCCATAGGCCACACCATTGTCCCTTAGCTTGGAAAAAGACCCTCTACTCGCCTAGAGGGCAGGTGCTCAGATGAGGAAAGTGAAGATTCCAGTCCTCACAATCTGTGCCCAAGAGGCCTCCCAAGGCCAGACTCCACTCTCTGGCTGCCACTCCCAGAACTCAGAGGGTTCCCTGGAGCCTACACCCAACAGAGCACCATGTGGAGACATGTGGACAAGAAAGAGGCCATCAGGAATAGGAAGCATAGTCCCCTGAGCCATGGCACAAGGAGCAGTGGTCACGGGGAGTGGACGGAGAGGGCAGAGCAAGAAGGAGCCCAGGGTAGAGGGGCTCTTGGACTCCTGGAAGCTCTAGGCTGGGCCCAAAAGGATTAAGAGGCCTGTGCTGGCCAGAGTCCAGAGGCACCTGGCTCTGCTGTCTGGACACTTGCCAGCCTACCATCAGCTACTGGCAGGATGTTCTTGTCTGCAGGGTGGATGGTGTCTGCACAAGCTTCCAGGGAACTGAGGGTCTCAGAGAACAAGTGACACCCAGGTGGTCATGAACTAAAAAACCAAGTCCTCCCCACCAGTTACAGATGCTCAGAGGAGACTGGCGTGTCTGTGCAGCAGATCCCAGGCGAGCGGGGACTGGCCTAATAACCTCAGCATCTCAGTGTCCCGTCTACTGTGTGTTCTGGGGGAGGAAGACCCCAGAGTGCGGTCTGCTGCCTTCCTAGCAGCTGTGGAGGTTGTTGGAATCCTAATATTTTCCTAGGATAAAAAGAAGGAAGCAGCAGTCACTTGCATGTCCCGGAAACCCCACCGAGGGCCAGATGTCGTGCAGGCTTTGTGGAATGGTCCGACGTGATGTCAGGCCTCCCCAGGGTGGAATCCCGGCTTCTGCCTGGGAGAATTGCAAAGGCAGCCGCTTGCCTTCAGCGAAGCATCAAAGGCATGGCGCCCACAGAGTGCAGACTGCTGTCGTCCAGGGTCACATGAGGGGCGAGAAAGCACCCTGTGAGGTCAGAGCCACTACCGCCAGGCCCATAAAAGAGGGTGATAACGCACAAGGAAGCCTGAAGCCTGTCACAGAGGCCAGGTGGTGGCATTCTGATGAACCTGGGGCGGGCAGGGTGGGGGCATCCAGGAAATGGATCATTTGGGGTTGTTTACGTCCTGACCTTGCTCTCGTGAGTGGGAAGTAAGTAAATCCACCTCATGTGGCTTCTTGTCAACCTTGAAGCTCACTGGTATAAACAGACCAGACCAGGTGTCCAGCTCCCTGAGGGCTCCCTGACCATGGCTGGCTACGCTTTTAACTTCTAGCACCTCTTGATCACCTCCAAAGAGGTCTACTTTTCTGGGCTACTGGTTCCCAAAGAGGGCTCCCTGGACCCACAGAATTCAAGTCATTGAGGGAGGCTGACGCCTGCACCTAACAAGCCCCTGAGCCACGGTGCACGGATTGTCTGAGAGCCTCTGACCTCCAGCTATGCTTTTTTCACATGCCGTATTTATGGTTTACATGGCCCTTCACTTTTCTTTTAATCGTGGTAGAATAAACCTAACATAAAATTGACAGTTATCCATTGTCAGGGTAGAGCACAGTAGAATTAAGTGCATTCACGTCGCTGTGCAACCGTCACCACCGTCCGCCTGCAGAGCACTTCACATCCTGAAAACCTGAAAATCTGTCCCCTAATAACACTAACTCCATACCCGCCTCTCCCCGCAGCCCCAGCAACTCCCACCCCTATTGTCTGTCCCTGTGAATGTGAGTAGGGACTTCACAGAAGCAGGCGCTCACGGCATTTCTCCTTCTGTGATGGGCTTGTTTCACTCAGCATAAGGCTCACCCTGTTGTAACCTGGGTCAGAATCTTCTTTCTAAAGCTGAGTTTTTCATCACATGCTGTTTGTCCATTCACGTATCACTGGGCACTTGAGTGGCTTCTACACTTTAGCTATTGAACACGATGCTGCTCTGAACCTGGCTGTACAAATACCTCTTTGATACTCTGCTTTTAATTCTTTTGGATGTACACCCAGGGGGGAAATTGCTGGATCATATGCTAATTTTACTTTCAATTGTTTGAAGAGCTTCCACGCTGTTTTGCACAGGGTGCTCTGCTCATGCTCATGCACCCCTGTCCAGAGACGACTACGTGGCCCTTACATCTCAGTGAGGAGCTGTGGGATGGACCCCGGGGGCCGCTTGGCAGAGGTAGTGGAGGGGGCACTGGCTGTGCACCCAGTCAGGTATGCAGTTGTGTTGGGGAGGCTCAGACACGGGCCAGCCACCTTCGCCTAGCTCCGTGGCACCAGTGCTGCCGCTTACAGCCCTGCCCCTGACTCAGAGATGGTCTGTGTGCTCCCCGCCCTCCTGGACTGTGGGGCCGAGGACTTTCTCTCCTGCCCCTATGTCTCTGCAGCCTGGCAGAGAGCAGTTCTCATGGAGGATGGTCCATAAATATGTGCTGAGGGATTGCATGTAGAGAACAGAAAGACAAAAACAGAAAACATTCTAGGCCGACATTTCTCCAGCTTTAGTATCCATCAAAATCCCCTGGAGAGCTTTTAAAACTCAGATTTCTGCTGCCCTGAAAACCCCCATGAGAGCCCCTACTCCTAGGATGGTCTGTTCCCAGCCCCCGTGTGAGAGATGCTGAAAAGCAAGGCATAAGAAGTTAAGAGCCTTCCCCAAATCTCTGGGGCTGACCCCACAGGAACCCTGAGTCACTTTCCACTGGTCCACCTCCGACTTCAGTCACAGCCGCTGTGGCCATGCAGGAAAGCCCAGAGCCTCCTGGTGCAGGGTGGCCCAGCCCAAGCTCTGTGCACCTGTCAGCTTCCTGCCCTCAGGGCTCTGTGTGGCAGGCGCCCACCAGGCTCCTGCAAGCACAGCTCAGAAGTGCAGGGGGTTGATGAATAGTAGGGAAGCAGAGAAACTCCCGCTCCCAGAGGAGAGACTCTCTAGTGCTCAGAAAAATTTTTTAAAAAAGGGAACGCGAGACCTGGATGGGTTTGGTGTACTACTCACGTTTGCTGGATGCCTACTATACATAACCAGTGGACCAAGATGAAGGGTCCTCAGGTGGGTACGATGCTCTGAGGGGACCCCCAGCCTCCAGGGAATCAAGATTGCAGGAGCATGGGGTTAAGGTGCAAGGAGCAAGGAGTTATCATCTGCTTCCACAGAAAGGTGACGTGAGAAAACTCTGGCCAGCAGGAGCCAGCCCAGAGACACTGAGAACGCCCAGCACGGCCCCACCCCGCCGCTCCCGGCCTGGCAGGAAGGTCCCTGCCTGCTCGATTTGCTATCATCTCAGAAACAGAATTTGTTCCGAGGGGCCCACTAGACTTTGGGGTTTAATTTTAAAAACACATTTTTAAAGCCAGGAAGGTGAGTTTCCTACTTCCCGTCTGAGAGGCTGAGGAGCCCCATCTTTCCCTCTCACCTGGTCACTTCCAGGGGGTGTGCAGCTTCCCCTCTGCAGCAGGTATGCCGGCAGTGGGCACAGGGCTGGCTGGCTCTGCTCGATTCTCCGCATCTCGGCCTGAGTAGCCTTATAAACTTCCAATGCCCAGGTCTCACGCAGACCAATGAGATCTCAATCGCTAAGCTGCCTGGCGGACGTCCACCTGCAGTTTAATTCCATGAACAACTGCTCCTTCCCACAACAGCCACCATCTCCCAAATGTGCGCAGCTGATCCCAAGGGGACACCCATCCCTCTGCAGAACCCCGTCCCTCCACACACACAGACTAACGGGCCATCTTTGTGTACCCACAATAGCATTTTTCAGCAGGGCATTAAATTATTAAAGCAGTTTTATTAAACCTGAACAGATTATGCTTCCCTTAAAAAGGAAAATAATTCGTCATGGAGCTCCTGTGTTGATTTAATTATTTTCATTGCAGTGTGGCTTAAATCGGTATCATCATAAAATTAGGCATAAATTTTGCACATTTTATAGATTTTCTATAACTATAACAGAAGAATCATTTTTAAATTAAATATTATAAAACTGCAAACACAATAAAATACAAATAAGCCACGTTAATTTATGTGACAGGTGATGTTATTTGCAGTATCTATTAATAATGGGCCCATATTGGGTTTAAAGCAGGAAGTTTCTGGACTCAGGGCTAGTTTCATAGATAACATTTCTGGATTTAAAATTCAGTAAACAAATACAGAGAATGCCTGTCCCCTAACTCCGCTGTTCCAAGGATATTCGTAATTTGATGACTTTGCTGGCTGAGGACAATCCAGCCCTCCCATGCGAGGTCATCTTCTTTGGAAATAGTCCTCCATCGGGTTGGCAGTCCACAACCTGGGTGTAGCCTAATGTATCTAATGGGTCCCACTCCATTCCTCCTTCAACTCAGGGACAAGGGGAGAGCGCCTTCTCCAGGCCTCCGTGTTGCCTCCTGATCTCTGCTTCCCACTCTCAGGGGTAGGGTCCACTGTCCACACCACACCTTGGAGGTCCTGTACTAACCAGATCCAACCATGTCGTCTAGTGTTGCACCTTCTGTTGGGTTCCCACCGTGTTTCCCCTTGTCCTGCCAAGTCACCCGTGACCTGCCCACTGCCCATTCCGCCGCCATGTCCGGGCACTGCCCTGATGGACTTCTTTTGATTCCTTAGTGGCCCCAGCCCCAAGCACTCAGGGTCTTTGAGTTAATGCATCTCCCTGCCCAGACCCTTGCTCTTATCATCTTCCCTCTGCCCCTTAGGGTCAGCTTCATGCCACTGCCTCAAAGAAGCTATGGCCACCTCTGAACAGCAGTCTCTCTGTGCCACCCTGCGCCCTATGGAGCACCTGGCATGATTTGCTCCTTCCATCTTCATTTCTGTTTGGAGTGTTAGTCTGGGCGATGGGAGCTGCTGTGACAGATGAGGTATATCATTCAAGTTTACTTTGCACTCACGTAAAATTCCAAATGATTGCTCCTGGTTGGCAGGTGGATCTCCTCTGAGGAGAGGCTCAGGGACACAGCCCCTACAGCCTCAGGGACCCTCCTCCTTCACTGCATGGCTCCTGGCAGTGCCAGAGAGAGGGCAAGCAGGCACAGCGTCCACCCCCGGGCAGGTGTCTGATGTGGGTGCACCTGCACCACCAAGCACCTCATCTCCATCTTTGCTCCAATTCCTAGGAACCGCTTGTTCACGTGGACTTCATTTAGTGGGAACAATGCCATAAAACCTTGCAAACACAGCATGGATGTCGCCCAGATCATCCCTGATATGCTTGTGTTCCTTGAAAATGGAAACGAAAAGCCCAAGATAATGGCAGGGGCAAAAGTACAAATACAGTGGAAACAAGTGAAGTCTTCCCAAATGTGAACAGAGACTATTTTTTCAGAGCTTGCTACAGTGAGGCAGCCAGCCACTGCTGGCCTCTGCAGAGACTCTCAGGCAGGTCGAGGAGAAGGGAGCTTCACGGTGGGAAAAAGAGAAGGCTCATGTGGGCCTGAGGGAGGCTGTTGGCCGGGAAGCTGCTTCGCAGGGGGCATCCTATAGGATTGAGCGGGGATGCATATTTGACTTTCTCTAGTTTGTTCTGAGTTGCAAGCAGGAATAAAAAATAGGAAGCTATCAGTCGTTGGCCACATCCTGACTATTCAGGCCGAGCACCACAGAGGCTGTGAGCAAGACTTCTATTGCCCTGTGCAGTCTGCCCATTGTCTGTCTGTCTGTTCATTGTCTATCTTCTTTGGTCTGTCTGTCTACACCCTGTATTATCTGTCTGGTCAACTGTCTTTATGTCCATCTGTTTGCTTACCTATGTATCTATTACTAACCATATAACTAATGTCTAACGAATATTTATCATTTATTATCTATTATCTACCTCCCTATCATCTACTCTCTATCTCCCCATCACCTAATATCTCCCTATCATCTATCTATTATTATCCATCTGTACCTCTATTCTCTATTATCTTTCTATCTATGTCTGTCTGCCCTGATCCTCTACAGATGCGCCCTCTACTTGAACAACTTTGTATATAGAAAATAGTCATATTGCAACAACATGGATGAAACCGAAGAACATTATGCTATGTGAAATAAACCAGGCACAGAAGGACAAATACCACATGATCTCACCACTTAGACCAGGCCAGACAATTAAATCTGGGAGCTCATTCTAGAAAAAGCGCTGCGTACTTCATTGCTGAACATCACTACAGTCACCTCTGAAGTGCTCCCCTAGGAATCAATGCATTGATGCCAGTGTCTGGTCCACCCTTCAAAGCACTTTTGGACTCTTTTTTTGTCATATGGGGTGTGACAATTAAGTTTGGGAACTCATCCTGGTAAAAATGCTTTAAAGGGTGGACTGGATGCTGGCATCAACGCACAGCTCCCCAAGGGGAGCGCTTCAAAGGTGATTGTAGTGATCCTCAGCCATGAGGTATGTAGCAGTTTTTCTAGGATGAGTTCCCGAATTTAATTGACTGACCTCATATGTAGCATTTTAGAAGGTCAAATTCATAAATGTAGAGAGCGGCGTGCTGGTTATCAGGGGTTGAAGGGCAGGGAGCTGAGGGAGATGTTGGTCAAAAGATACAAAATTTCAGCTAGAAGGAATAAGTTCAAGAGATCTATTGTACATCATGGTGACTATGGTAGATAGCAATACGCTGTGTACCTGAAAACTATTAAAATATAGATTTTAAGTGTTCTTACAACAAAAACTAATTAGAAATGAGGTAAACATACATTAATTAGCTTGATTTAGCCATTCTGCAATGTATATACATATCAAAACATCACATTATATGCCATAAATATGTATATTTCCTATTTGTCAATTAAAAAAGGGAAAAGTGATATTTCTCAGCATCTTTGATGTTATATTCATTTCCTAAGTATTTATTGGTCGAGGATATAGGGTGGGTGTCCAGACAGCAGGCTACACTCTGGGACTAACACAACAAATAAAGGGCACGGTGTCGCCAGCCTGGAGAAGCGTGTGGTCTGGTGGGAAAGCACAGCTGCTTGGGTACAAATCACGATGACATCGCAGCTCAGTGGCCCGTCCTCCCAACGGCTAAGGGCCTTTTGCCGTGAAAATACCCAGGACAGGTATGGAGCCCAGACCAGGATTAATGACCTCCTGAAGGTGAGACCTGTGGGAGACCCAGAGGGAGGTGGAGGGGGTGAACATGGGCACAGCCCAGAGGCAACTGTCCCGGGCTGGATGAACAGTGAGACCCTCCTTCTTCTCCTGCAGCTCCCAGTGACCAGTGAGAAGGTGTCGGAACAAAACAGACAATAGGGAGAACAAACTATCCACACTGAGCAGGGCTGCCCTGCTCACAACTCCCTCATTCAAGGGTTAGTCCTGAGGAAGTGAATGCCACGCCGAGTCTGTGCTGAGAACCAGTGGCGGCCAGGAGACACAAATCACAGATGTGTGGAAAGCGGTGAGCAAACATGTTTAAGTACACTTACATACAGCCAGGTGTGGAGGCTCACGCCTGTAATCCCAGCACGCTGGGAGGCCGAGGCGAGTAGATTGCTTGAGCTCAGGAGTTTGAGACCAGTCTGAGCAAGAGCAAGACCACCATCTCTAAACATAGCCAGGCATTGCGGTGGTCACCTGTAGTGAAGTCCCAGCTATTCAGGAGGCGGAGGCAAGAGAATCATATGAGCCCAAGAGTCTGAGGTTGGCTGTGAACTATGACACCATGGCACTCTACCTTGGGTGACAAAATAAGACTCTGTCTCCAAAAGAAAAAAAGTAGCCCCACATGCACACATATGCGTGCACAACTCAACACACACTCATACACATACACACATGCATGTGTCCACGTGTTCACAAGCAGTCTCATATACTCACACATATCAGGTATTTACATTACAATTCATAACAGTAGCAAAACACATGTGCACACATTTGCACACTGCCCACACATGCAGATGCAGGCTCACTCACGCATTCATACACACTCTCACTGATGATGTCTACAAGTTCACACGCTTTCTCACACACTCTCACTGATGACATCTACAAGTTCACACGCTTTCACCCACTCACACAGGTTCACACACATTCACACACACATGCACATCTCTCTACGTGCTCACACACTCTCACTGATGACGTCTCCACATTCACACGCTTTCACCCACTCACCGGTTCACACACAGTCACACACACATGCACGTCTCTCTACGTGCTCACACACAATGCCTCAGCACAATGCCCCAGGCAGTGATGGCCTGGGCAGAGAGCCCTAAAGCAGGAGGGAGACAGAGCTTCCAGTCCCTGAGTAACCTCTGTTAGTGTCCCCAGCTCACCTCATCGTGGGTGGGGGTGGTCAGGCGACCATGCCCTGCTCCCTGCAGAGCTCTCCCTCCATGAGGCACATGCTGCAGAACCCCAGCCTGGGCCCTGCTCCTGGGCATGCAGCCTAAGACCCTCTTTTTGCTCCTGTGTTGGCCAGAGTTCATTGACTCACCCCAGCCCCAATTGCTGCCGCCAGTGGGAACAGCCTGCTGTCACTGCCAGGACTGGCCTTGTCCCCACCCCCTCAGACTGCAGTCCACCCTCAGCTGCAGCATGGCCCTTGCCTCTCCTGGTTAAGTCCTCATGCCTCAGAACACAGCTCAACCTTGACTTCCTTGAGGATCTTCAGGCCCCATTTCCATGTCCCCTCTGCCACATGCCACCCTTCAGCTGCTGGATGTATGTGACTCTCACTCTCCATCAGACTAGACCAGTGCTTCTCAACCTTCCTAATGCCTACCACCCTTTAATACAGTTCCTCATGTTGTGGTGACCCCCAACCATAAAATTATTTTCGTTGCTACTTCATAACTGTAATTTTGCTACGGGTATCAATCGTAATGTAAATATCTGATATGGAGGATGTATTTAGGTGAGCCCTGTGAAAGGGCCGTTCGACCCCCAAAGGGGTCACGACCCACAGGTTGAGAACCACTAGACTAGATCCTTCGTGGGCTGTGTCTATTTTGCTTGTCCTTGATTTCCCAGGTCCTAACCTACCATCCTTGGCATGCAATGGGCATTTGGTGAGTAATTGTGGGAGAAATAGATGAATTTCATGTAAGTTTATCAAATCATTTAACAAAAGTGATGGAAGCCACCAAAGTCTAATCAATACCCTAGGACTAATAAATATAATTTTACTGGCTCATCAAAGTGATGAGACCCATCAGCAGTCTTCAGATGCTGCAGTTCAGCAATCCCTCACACAATAGTAACAGAACATTCTAAAGGTGGTCACCTACTCTGAGAACAGAGGTAGATTCAGTATCTGACTCTGTTCCATTACATTATTATTCCTGAACTTTATGATTACCCTCTAGCGAGCCAGTTAAAAAGGTAACTAGATGCTAATTCCAGGCCCATCCCAAATGACAGAAATCATCCAAGATGCCCTTGTTTTGCTGGGGAGAAGGACATCAGTATGTAACAATCCAACCAAGTGTCAAAATCAACCTGGGTGAATTAAGGAGAAGGACAGGTTAATAGAACTTAGGACAAAAAGTTTAATGGGAACGCATAGGTCAATGTCAGTCTTACATGATGAGAGCATCACAGATCTGACATGCTGGATGTCTTAGGTTCCTGTGGCTACAGTAACAGAGTACCACCAACTTATTGGTTTCAGCAACATGAATTTATTATCTGATAGCTCTGGAGGTCAGAAGCCCTAAATCACTTTCTCCAGGATAAAATTGAGGTATTGGCAGGCCCGTGTGCCCTTTGGAAGCTCTAGGGGAAGACACATTCTGGGGCCTTTTCCAGTTTCTTGAGGCTGCCCACATTCCTTGGCTCATGGCTCCTTCCTTCGTCTTCAAAGTGCATCACCTCTCTGACCCCTGCACTGATGCCTGCATCTTTCCCCTTCTCAACTCCATTTCTAACTCTATAGCCTCCTTCTTAGGCGGACCCTGGGGACACATGGCACACTCAGATAATCCTGGAAAGTTCCTCCACCTCCCGACCTTTATGTTATTAGCTCCACCTGCAAAGAATCCTTTGCTACATGAAGTCACATATCCACGGATTCAGAAGGTAGATATTTTTGAAGTTTGGGAGACCCTTATTCTGCTGACCTCACTAGGTAAATACCAAATACAAGGAAGGTGGGTTGGATTAATTTATGCATTTGATAGAGATCAAACTGTTTTCCTGAAAATCCACTGAGGGAGTCCTGATGGAGTTAAATGTAAGCATTTTAATCCTCTGGCAATTTTATGTTCCACATAGGAGTGAGAGAAAGGAGGGATGGGGAAAATTTCACAGTGGATCTGCCGAGCTCATCGGCTGGGTTACAGCTGAGCTGCTGGCCCTGTGCTCTATGGAAACACTTTCTCTTTCTTTCAGCAGCTATTTCAGTTGTACCTGCCCAGGGGATTAAGAAATGACTAAATTTTCCTGGACTTGGAGGCTTCTTGTGTCTTGCTTAAAATAGACATTTCCAGGAAAGTGAAATGGAACTATTAACATTTTCTGATGGACTCGCATCTAAGCCCCACAGAGCATCAAGAAGAGGCAGCAGAAAGCCGAAGTAGCAACAGGAGCTGCTGTTCTGGTGCTTTCCATCTGCCTCCCCTCCTCACCACCAGCCCGCACCCTGCACGCTGAGTCTGCAAGTTGCAGACTCCCTGAATGTCAAAGGAAGTCCTCGTGCTCCTGAGTTAAATGACCTCCCGGTTAACTTGGAGACTCAGTCTCCAGGGTCCCAGCGCCTAAGTTTTTGACCCTCCAATGCCGGTCTCCCCCTTTGCTCTTAGCTCTTCCATATGCAAAACTGAAGAGCAAACCTGCCAGCTCTCCTCCAAGCCCCTCGTCCCTCCTGCCCCCCAGGGTGGCCCCAACGCCCCCTTTCCTCTCTGCCTTCTGAGCCACGCTGCCTGCACTCACACTTGGAGGGCCTGGCCTTGCCTCAGTCATGCCCCTCAGAGCCGCCTTGTCCTGTGGGAGGCAAGGCTCCCTGGCTCCACCACCCGCTGTACCACACCGTGTCTCCCGCAGGCCGCTGTCACCCTCTGCACACCCTGCGCTGTTGGTTTGCTCCTGTGCGGTTCAGAGTCTGTTTCCCGAATCAGACTGCACGGGTCTGGGGGTGCTGCTTCCCTCCACAGGAAGTCTCCTTCCAGGTCCTCTGGGCTGACACTCCTGACCACTCCCTGCCTCTCCTTACCCCTCACCTGGGGGGTGGGGGACTTTCTGGAGGGAGGAGAATAATGAATAGAATCTGTCGAGGGCTGGGGTCTTCCCTGCCCCCTGCACGGGGTCACATGCAGTGCCCATACCCCTGAGTGTCCAGTGCTGTGGACTCTCGCCCCAGGGTGACTAGGGCTAATCACTTGCAATGGTGACATCTTGACCACATGTGCAGGGCGTGCGTCTCAGCACAAATCTTTTGGGGGGCACAGTTCAGTCCATATCACCATGTGAGATGGCCTGGCAACCTTCCCTCAACCCACGCCAGGGAAGCAAGGCCACTAAGGGCCCCATCTCACCTCCAGCTTGTGACAACAGGAGAGAGAGCACTTTCCACAGAAACCAATCAGCACAGACTCTGGACATGACATTTATGGATTTGTTTTTCTTTTTCTGTTTTTTTAAAACTATCCTTATACTTTTCCTTGAGACCCACTTGAACCCAAATTGAAAAATGGGCCCATCTGCTCCTTCCTTCATTTCTTTGTATGGTCTAATTTCACTGTGATGATCCAGGAAGCTTCCATAGAAAATGAGACGGATGACGATTTGCTCTTAAATACCACATCCTCAGAGAAAAATCCAATTTAAAACGGAGAGCAACAAACCGTCGTGGGATTAGGAGTTGGGAATTGGTCTCTGGTGAATTTATCTTTTTCAGAGCTATGAAACCCATACTTCTGATCCATGTGCCTGAGCACACCCCACAATTCCTGTCCCCAACAAGCAGATGAAGAAGCCTTCCCAAAGTCACAATGTCACGGAACAGGCCAGGGCCCTGGGTCAGGATAATGACAGGTGCGGCTGCCTCCCTGGTTAGCATCGTCACAAGAGTTAAACTTCTCTCTCTCTCTCTAAATCAATTTCCCAGAGCCAATCCATTCCAGGAAGTGAGAGAAGAAATAAACATTTCACCGGAACAGCTCCACCTGTGCTGAGCAGGAACTAGCAGATCCTGGATGCTCTTGGAAGAATGAAAATGCATTTAAATCTCTGAAACTCTGTTTAAATATTTGAAGATATGAAATAATGCTACGTGACTTGGAGATACTTATATTGAGATAAGGCCCTTCCTTGGTTTTAAACCAGGCATCTACAGATGTTTGCATTACAATTTAATTCTAGGTTAATTTGAGGGCACAAAGAATTAGGTTATGTCTGAGTGTGTTAGGTAGAGTCCTGTAGGAGTGTCCCACCCCCAGGAGGTGTACCATATGCTGCCACCTTATGCCCATTAAGTGAGAGCACACCCAATACCCCTCCCTTCTCATCTCTCCCCTCTTGCCTTCCCCCTCCCCCAATTTGAATTGGATTGAGTTGTTCTCTTATGTGGGCATGTAATAGATCATCTACTGGCTTCATATTAGTATTGAGTGCATTGAGTACTTGGTTTTCTATTTTTGTGATATTCTACTAAAAAGAATGTGGTCCTCCTCTGTCTAGGTTAATACAGAAGATATAAAGTCTCCATCTTTTTTATAGCTGCATAGTGTTCCATGGTATACTCATGTCACAGTTTGTTAACCCATTTCTGGGTTGGTGGGCATTCAGGTAGTTTCCACATCTTGGCAATTACAAATTGAGCTGCGATAAACAATCTAGTGCAAATATCCTTATAATAAAATGATTTTTATTCTTCCGAGTAGATACCTAATAACAGGATTGCAGGATCAAGTGGAAGATCTATTTTGAGTCCTTTGAGGATTCTCCATACTTCTTTCCAAAGAAGCTGTATTAGTTTGCAGTCCCACCAGCAGTGTAAAAGTGTTCCCTTCTCTCCATACCCATGCCAGCATCTGCGGCTTTGGGACTTGGTGATGTGGGCTAGTGCTATGAAATTCTCCTTCCACCAGAATGCCCACCACAGGCAGGCTTCTCAGTCCCTAGGCTCAGAAAGCATTTTATGATACTCGTGGCCTCGTATGAATTGCCATGTCAGCATGCCAGAATGTGGCCCAATTTTTGTGCAAGGGCCACCAGACTCCTTCCACCCCACCGACCACACTCCAGAGCCCCGGAGAAATGCTGTTTCTCCAGCATTCCCAGTGAGTCTCCCCCTCACAGCCTTTGTCACAACTGTTGTTGCTGCTTGGAAGGCTTTTTCTCCGGAAACTGAAGTGGCTGCCTCACTCCCTGTGCTCGCAGTCTCTGCCCAAGTAACTCCCTCTTTGAGAGGTTGACCCATCCAAGACCAGGCTTCCTGGCTCATCCTGAGATTCTCTTCCCCTCTGCCTTGAAAGGCCGACTGAGGGTTGCATGGTGCTCATCACCCCTTCCTGCCCAGAAACAAGAAACTTCAGGACATGGACTTTATTTATTACCTCTGTCCCCTGCTGTGTCCCAGGAGCCTGGGAGGGTGCCTGCAGGCACTCAGGGAATGCTGGTCGACTAAGTAAATGAATACATCACACTCTGTGCCATGAACCCCAGAAAGCAGACTCTGTCTAACTGATATTCCAGCTGTCAGCCTGCTGGAAAGCATTCAACACATGCCAGGCTTGACTAGGTGCAGCTTTTCCCTTACTGTGCACATCCCTGCACGGGGGAGCCGCTCTTCCTCAGCTGGAGCTGGAGCTGGACTCTGCCTCACACCTCTGGAATGAGCCCGGAGGAGAGAGATGTGATGGATACACACGGACATACATAGACAAATAGCAAATGTTGGTCACTCTCTAGCACTTTGGCAGCTACATCCAGAATGTTCAGGAACATTCAGGAATATTTGTTTTCCATCTTTGTTTCTCCATGCTTTTGCATGTGTGGGCAGGAAGGATTTCTCTCTTCCTACACATGAATAAAATAACTTGCCCTGTGCTTCTGAAAAGCCCTGTTACGTGTTACCTTGGACCTGGCAGATGGTCACAGTGTGGAAACAATCAACCCCAGAGCTCAGTGACTTAGCATAGCCAGAGTTTGTGTTTCACGCATCCCAAGCTCTCCCCAGCCTGGCATTTTCCATAGGTGGCATTGGCATTCTCTGTCCCATGGTATTTCCAGATCAATACACATGTTCTTATCAGGGGGGCAGGGGAGGGAAGGAAGAGGTAAGCAATGGTGATTAAATACTAACAGGCCCAAAAGTGACATGTCACTTCCACTCACATTGCCCTGGCCAAAGCAAGTCCCTTAGCCATGGTCAATTCCAGGGTCCTGGAAGTACCATGCGCTCAGGCACATCCAGTGTTGGGGTGATGCTGGGGAACAGTAGTTATTTGGGTCACAGGTCAGTCCATTGCTCTTTCACTTTAGAGAACCCTCCTGGGTGCAGCCCCCTGACCCCTTCTGGAGAAGGAGGCTCACTCTTCTGAATCCCAGAACAGTTACCTCGAGATGTGTCCGCACGGCAGGGTCTCATAGAGCTCTCACCTTCATCTGACCCACCCCAGGCCTGAACAGCCATGGGCTATACCAGGTGCTCTGGGAGAAGCTGCAGACAGGACAGAAAGAGCCGGGGAGCTGGAGCGTGCAGAGCTGGGAAGCTGCGGGTCCAGCAGGAGCGCTGAGGACGAGCAGCTGCTAAGGATGAGCAAGGACAGCGCTGACCGACGGGGAGGTGCAGAAGGGGTTTCAAAAGGAGGGAGTAAGCCAGGTGCCCATCACTCTTCCATGGTGTGACTTTGCCCTATAAAGAGCTGGACTTTATTTCTCTCCCACCTGCCCCTGCCCCTTGATCCTGGATGGACCCAAGAACTCCTTTGACCAACAGCATACACAGAACGAGCCTGCATCTGCTCTGGGCAGAGCCTCCCTATCTCACCCCTGAAATACTCCCTTGTGGAACCCAAATGCTATGCTCTGAGAGGCCTGAGCCCCAGGGAGAAGCCACATGTGGGTTCTCTGGACAACGATCCTGTTGAGCTCACAGCCAAGTGAGCCACTGGTGTGCCACCTTAGATGCACAGCCCAGTGGTGCCTCCAAATGACTCCAGGTCAGATGCCATTGACTGACACCAAACAAAAAAAACAATCTAGAACTGTTCAGCTGAGCCCAGTTAACCCACAAAGTCATGTTACATAACAGACCATTTTGGTAATTTGGGGGGCTTGCCAGGGCTGAAGCTTGACCCCTGCAGTTAGCCACATCAACCTAATGGCTGAACCTGAATCCAAGGGAGAATGGGAGAAATACAGACAGGGTATCATTCAAGGCGTCTTTCTGTCAAGGGGCCAGTGAGAAATGAGGCAGTCCCTGGAGAGGGTACAAAGAAGGCTTTTGCCTTTAAAATAAAATTATTACAGCATGCTTATAGGCTAATGGGAATGACTCCGTAGAGATAAAAACATCAATGGTGAAAGAGAGAAAGGGAAATTGCCACAGCGAAATTCTGGAATGCGCAAAATGCTATGGAAAATGATAGAGCCTCTGACCTTGCAGGAACACCAGTGGCTGGTCCCTAATGCTAAAACCTGTCCTCCCCCAGAGGAAGGTGAGAACCCACCCCAGAAGAGAGGGCTGTGTCCTGCCTATAGGCCAGAGACCGGTGGATGCGGTGTGGGAGCCTATGCAGGTCCCCATTCGGATGCTGATGTTTTCTCCACGGACAATATTCAAAGGCATGGGTCGAGGGAGAGGAGGGGGCAGAGAGAGGTAGAAGGTTTGAGGAGAGAAAGTATATACAACCTCAGAGTGTGAGACAGGAGGGCGGAGGGGGTTGAAGGCAGCCTTGCATGTCCAGGGGGGGCGTGTTCTGCAGGGACAGAGGCAACATGGAATGAGACCCATCTCAGAAAACAGAGACTTCAGCTACAGTGCGGTGTGCTGAGCGCAAGATGATACTGGAACACGGAAAGGCAGGGGATTTTTGCCTGGGAGGATGCATGAGGGCTTCACAGAGGAGGTGCCATTTAAATAAGATCCTAAAAGATGAGGAGGAACTTGCTAAAGGAATGCAAGTTTAGGGGAGAGCATCAGATGTAAAAGAAGAACAAGTGGAAAAACAGGGAAAGAGGAAGAAATGATCATGCCACAATGCAGGCCCAGTGAGGTCAGTGTGTGCAGAGGCTGTCACACACGGGGCCGGAATCTCCCCAGTCTCTGTGGAATAGGTTGGATTCACGCCACTCCCAAGACAGACCTTGGTGTTAAGTGTGTCTCCTTAAATCTGTTTGGATCTACAACAAATTGTAGATTTGGTAGATTTATCAAACCAAATTTGGGGGTGGTAGATTTATCCATTCATCCAAAAAATAATTATTACGTGTTTTAGTGGTTAAAAGAATAATAGTTTTGGCATTATATACAAAGAAATATAACATGGGCCTAAGCAAAACAGAAGTTTGTTTTTCTTTCATTTAAAAGACATCAACACAACGAAAAGAAGTCTGAAGGTTAGCATTTTAGCTAACTAGTATGACAACTTCAAGGTGCCAACAGTAACACAGTCTTTGTTCTAGATTCTGTTCCACATTTTAAGTCTTTTGTTCTCTTCCCTGGGCTTCAAAATAGCTTCCAGAGCTCCAGCTATCACATCTGCATTCCAGGACAGGGGACGAGTCTTCTTTTAAGAAGATGTACCAAACCCAGTTTTTGCACTTCCCCAGATTTGCTAGGGTTTAGCTGCATGCTCAGTGGAGACTCTCAACCAGGAGAGCTCTGTCACCTCTTCTCATAATAGACTGGCCTCTCAGCTGTCTCTGAGGCGAGGGAAGACTTTATCATAGCCTTTATTGCTCTCACTAGTAGCTATCCTGGTGTCCGGACAGACTCTGACACTTCTCTATTCTTGCAGACTCAAACAAAGCCTGCTCCAGGGCCATCTGAACTGACCTTCCCTAAGGCTACCCCAGGGGTTGAGTGATACAACCAGGAAGGGGAGGTGGATCTGACATCCCGTGGCTCAAACCTTGTCTAATACGGGCTTGATACAGGACACTGGCACATGAACAGCTCTCTCTCCCAACCCCAGGTGGACTGTTCCTATCTGGAAGAAGTCCCATGTAACTAGGCACCCTGCCATGAACCCCTGCCATGCCGGGGACAGCTCTGTAAGATGCCTGTGCTCTGTTTTCCTTCCTCGTAGTTCCTTATTCTCGCTCTGCCGCCCTGGGCTTTCCCTTCCCGAGAAAGCCTTAGTGCTTAGCCTTGTCTGGACCCTCTTTCATAGGGAGCCTGAGGACTCCCCCAGAGTCCTCACCATGTTCCACTTCACATCACGTGGAGGAGCATGTGCTCACACGGTCACGCTGAGCTGCAAAGCAAGTTGGGAACGGGTGGCCTTTCCACAGTTGCAGGAGTGGGCCCAGCTAACACTTGTGCTCTTATGAAGATGTTGGTAAGAAGGAAGGGAGGAGGGGATGTTGGCAACCAGCAGAGTCATAGGTGCCTAGAGTGGGTAAGACCCTGTCCAGGGAGCTAGAATGCCCCTTCCAGCAGTCAAAGAAATTAAAAGGAGTTGATGACAAATATAATTTTAAGGCAAGCATGACACAAAGTTCATTGAGAAAGAGAAAGGTAGATTTACAGAGTAAGAGCAAGGTATATATAGGCTTACAGAGCAAGATGCATTTGCCATAGACAGCGAACAGAGCAAGTAGCCAAAAAGGCAACTGATGGTGCATATTGACATATGGGACCATAAGCTCATGCGGGTAACTGGGCTCTAGATCAGACAGACCATGCTTTACAAAGCAATGCTAAACAAATCATCCTCGTGGGCCTGTCTGGTACATGCCAGAGTGGCCCTAGGAGCTTCTGAGGAGCCAATGAAGGGGACAGAGCTGTAAACACAGCAGCTGCACAGGCAGCCTGGGAGTGACGCAGTTCCAAGGACAACACAAGGCTCCAGTTCCTCTTATTTGCCGGCAGTTGACACACTGGCGTTACTCCCTTTGCCAGGAAAAGCTCTGGGCCCATGCTGCAATTCCATACACCAAACACACAGTGCTGAGAAGCAGCAGGGACTGACAGGAACACAGAGGCAGCCTGGGCTCTTGGGAGGAAAAGGTCCTGGTCAGGAGCCAACTGAAACATGGAGCAGGAGGGGCAAAGAATAGACCAAGCCATTAAGGGGCATGCTCATTCCTTCTGTTGACTTAACTGCAGGTCATTTGCATACAAACGGTCAACCTTCTGCGATAAAGTGCTGTGGCTTTGCCTTTGTGATTTAACTTTTTCTGGATTCGAAGGGCTAATCTTTTTTTTTTTCTTTTTGGTTTTGTCCTTTTTATTTTTTAATTTTTTTATTTCAAATTAATATGAGGGCACAAATTTTTAGATTACATTGTTCTCACTTCCATGGTAAAGTTGCAGTTGTGAAAGAACCAGTCACCCAGAAGGTATGGTATACGCCCTGGCATTGTGCCCATTAGGTGAGATCCCACCCCATGCCCTCCTTCTTCTGTCAATCTTCTGTCCTTCCCGTTCCCCTCTCCCTCCTCCCCCTGTGCCCATATTAGACTATATTTGTGTTTTATTGTTCATATGAGCATGTAATTGTTTATACATTGGTTTCATATTAATATGGAGTACATTGGGTATTTGTTTTTCCATTCTTGCCATACTTTACCAAGAAGAATGTGTTTCAACTCCATCTAGGTAAACATAAAAGATGTAAAGTCTCCATCTTTTCGTGGTTGAATAGTATTCCATTGTATACATATACCATAATTTGTTGATCCATTCATGGGTTGATGGACATTTGGGTTCCACAACTTGGCAATTATGAATTGAGCTACAATAAATACTCTAGTGCAAAGGTCTTTTTTCTTTTTTCTTTTTGGGGTTTCATTGAGGGTACAAGAAACTGAAAAATTCATTGAGGGTACAGGAAATGCAATCAGGTTACACTGATTGTATTTTTTAGGTAAAGTCCCTCTTACAATTGTGTCTTGTCCCCAAAAGGGGTGTCACACACCAAGACCCCACCCCCCGTCCTCCTTCTCTCTCTCTGCTCTGCCTTTCCCCCACCCCTTCCTCCTTATTTCTCTCTCTTCTCTCCCCTTCCCCCACACTCACCATGTCATTAATAGTCATTAATTGTCCTCATATCAAAATTGAATACACAGGATTCATGCTTCTCCATTCTTGTGATGCTTTACTAAGAATAATGTATTCCACTTCCATCCAAGTTAACACAAAGGATGAAAAGTCTCCATTTTTTTTAATGGCTGAATAGTATTCCATAGTGTACATATACCACAGCTTCTTAATCCATTCCTGGGTTGGTGGGCATTTAGGCTGTTTCCACATTTGGCTATTGTAAATTGAGTTGCAATAAACAGTCTAGTGCAAGTGTCCTTATGATAAAAGGATTTTTTTCCTTCTGGGTAGATGCCCAATAAGGGGATTGCAGGATCAAATGAGAGGTCTAACTTGAGTTCTTTGAGGGTTCTCCATACTTCCTTCCAAAAAGGTTGTATCAGTTTGCAGTCCCACCAGCAGTGTAAAAGTGTTCCCTTCTCTTCACATCCACGCCAGCATCTGCAGTTTTGAGATTTTGTGTTATGGGCCATTCTCACTGAGGTTAGATGGTATCTCGTGGTGTTTTTTAATTGCATTTATCTAATAATTAGGGATGATGAGCATTTTTTCATATGTTTGTTAGCTATTCATCTGTCTTCTTTAAAGAAGGTTCTATTTATGTCTCTTGCCCATTTATATATGGGATTGTTGGCTTTTTCATGTGAGTTCTCTATAGATCTTAGTTATCAAGCTTTTGTCTGATTCAAAATATGCAAATATCCTTTCCCATTATGTAGGTTGTCTGTTTGCTTTGGTTGTTGTCTCCTTAGCTGTACAGAAGCTTTTCAGTTTAATTAAGTCCCATTTGTTTATTTTTGTTGTTGCAATTGCCATGGCAGTCTTCCATGAAGTCTTTCCCCAGGCCAATATCTTCCAGTGTTTTTCCTATGCTTTCTTTGAGGATTTTTATTGTTTCATGCCTTAAATTTAAGTCCTTTATCCATCTTGAGTCAATTTTTGTGAGTGGAGAAAGGTGTGGGTCCAGTTTCAGTCTTTTATATGTGGATATTCAGTTCTCCCAGCACTATATATTGAATAGGGTGTCTTTCCCCCAGTGTATGTTCTTGTTTGGTTTATTGAAGATAAGGTGGTTGTAAGATGTTAGTTTCATTTCCTGGTTTTGTATTCAATTCCAAATGTCTATGTCTCTATTTTTGTGCCAGTACCATGTTGTCTTGATCACTAAGGCTTTGTGGTACAGCCTAAAATCTGGTATGCTGATGCCTCAGCTTTGTTTTTATTACTAAGAACTGCCTTAGTTATTCGGCATTTTTTCCGATTCCATACAAAATGCAGAATCATTTTTTCCAAGTCCTGAAAGTACGATGTTGGTATTTTAATAGGGATGGCATTGAATCAATAGATTGCTTTGGGAAGTATAGACATTTTAACAATGTTGATTCTTCTCAGCATGAGCATGGTATGTTCTTCCATTTGTTAATATCTTCTGCTATTTACTTTCTTCAGGTTTCATAATTTTCTTTAGAGAGGTCTCTCACCTCTTTTGTTAGGTATATTTCTAGGTATTTAATTTTCTTTGAGGCTACGGTGAAGGGAGTTGTGTCCTTAATTAGCCTCTCATCTTGGCTGTTACTGGCGTATACAAAGGCTACTTACTGATTTGTGGACATTGATTTTATATCCTGAAACATTACTGTATTTTTTTTTGATGACTTCCATGAGTCTTGTGGTTGAGTCTTTGGGGTTCTCTAAGTATATGATCATATCATCAGCAAAGAGGGAGAGTTTGACCTCTGCTCCCATTTGGATGCACTTCATTTCCTTGTCTTGCCTAATTGTATTGGCTAGAACTTTCAGCACTATGTTGAATAGTAATGGTGAGAGAGGACAACCTTGTCTGGTTCCAATTCTAAGAGGAAAAGCTTTCAGTTTTACTCTGTTCAGTAAAATATTAGCTGTGGGTTTGTCATAGATAGCTTTGATCAGTTTCCAAAATGTGCTACCTATGCTGATACTCTTCAGCATGCTAATTAGAAAAGGATGCCAGATTTTATCAAATGCTTCTTCTGCATCTATTGAGAGGATCATATGGTCTTTGTTTTTGCTTCTGTTGTTACGGCAAATAAAGTTTATGGACTTGCACATGGTTTCCCTGGGATGAAACCTACTTGATCGTGATGTATGACTTTTTTGATTATAAGCAGTAATCTATTGGCTAGGATTTTGTTGAGAATTTTTGCATCTATATTCAGGAGTGAAATTGGTCTGAAATTCTCCTTTTCAGTTGGATCTTTTCCTGGTTTTGGTATCAGGGTGATGTTTGCTTCGTAGAACGTATTGGGAAAGAGTCCTTCCTCCTCAATTTTTTGGAATAATTTTTGCAGTACGGGAATATGCTTTTCCTTGAAGGTTTGATAGAATTCTGGTGTGAAGCCATCTGGACCAGGGCATTTTTGGAAGATTTTTTATTGTTTCTTGGATCTCAGTGCTTGAAATTGGTCTGATCTGGAACTCTATTTCTTCCGGGCTAAGTCTAGGGAGAGGGTGTGATTCCAAATATTGATCCATTTCCTTCACATTGTCAAATTTCTAGGCATAGAGTTTCTGGTAGTATTCAGAGATGATCTCTTCTATCTCTGTGGTTTCAGTTGTTATTTCCCCTTTATCATTTTGGATTGAGGTTACTAGAAATTTTACTTTTCTATTTCTAGTTAGTCCGGCCAAAGGTTTTATCTATTTTATTTATTTTTTCATAAAACCAACTTCTTGTTTCATTAATTTTCTGAATATTCTTTTGTTTTCAATTTCATTGATCTCTGATTTAATTTTGGATATTTCTTTTCTTCTGCTGTGTTTAGGCTTATATTGTTCTTCTTTTTCTAATTCTATAAGATGGCTTGTGAGTTTATTGATGCACTCTCTCTGATTTTCGAATGTAGGCATCTAAAGTGATAAATTTTCTTCTCAGAACAGTTTTTGCAGTATTCCACAGGCTTTGGTAGCTTGTGTCTTCATTGTTATTATGCTCAAGGAGGTTAATGATTTCCTCTTTTATTTCTTCCTGCACCCAATCATTCAACAGGTTGTTTAATTTCCTTGCCTTTGTCTGGGGTTAAACATTTTTGTTGGAGTTGAGTTCCACCTTTAGTGCCTTGTGATCTAAGATACAATGAAAAATTTCAGTTATTTTGATTCTGTTGAGGTTTGTTTTGTGTCCTAGCATATGATCAGTTTTGGAGAATGTTTCATGGGGTGATAAGAAGAATGCATATTCTTTATCTTTGGGATAGAGTTGTCTATATGCATCTATTGAGCACAGTTGTTCTAGGGTCTCACTTAAGTCTCTCTTATACCTTTGTTTAAATTCAGTTTAGAGAATCTTTCCAGTTCTGTAAGAGGAGTGTTAAAGTCCCCTGTTATTATGCTATTATAAGATATCATATTGCTCAGACTGAGTAAGGTCTGTTTCAAGAATCTGGGAGCATTTAAGTTGGGTGCATAAATATTTATAATTGAAACGTCTTCTTGTTGTATTTTTCCCTTGACCAATATAAAATGACCATCTTTGTCTTTTTTGACTTCAGTTTCTTTAAATCCACATGTATCTGAAAATAATATTCCAACCCCTCTTTTCTTCTGAATTCCATTTGCCTGAAAAATTGTCTTCTAACCCTTAACTCTGAGTTTTAATTTGTCTTTTGAAGGTAGGTGTGTTTCTTATGGACAGCAAATGGATGGCTTGTGTTTTTAATCCAATCAGCCAATCTATGCCTCTTCAGTGGGGAATTCAAGCCATTAACATTTGTTAAGATAATTGGTAAGTGTGGTAGTTTTCTATTCATCTTATTTTTTGAGAGTCCATTGCTTAGTTTTATCTTTTGAATCATTGTGGAAGTTAGGTTCTGTCCTTTAATTTCTGAGTTCTTACTTTGCTGTTGATCCATTGTGATGGTGGTGTGTAGAACAGGTTGAAGTATTTCCTGTAGAGCTGGTCTTGTGGCAAATTTCCTCCATGTTTGCATATCAGTAAATGATTTGATTTCTCTGTTAATTTTAAAGCTTAGCTTAGCAGGATATAGAATTCTGGGCTGGAAATTGTTCTGTTTAAGTAGATTGACAGTAGATGACCATTGTTTTCTTGCTTGAAAAGTTTCATTAGAGAAGTCTGCAGTCACCCTGATGGATTTGCCCCTGTAGGTCAACTGGCACTTACTCCAGGCAGCTTGAAGAATCTTTTCTTTTGTCTTGAGTTTGGACAGGTTCATCATAATGTGTCTTGGTGAAGCTCTGTTAGAGTTGAGGTGACCTGGGGTCAGATATCCCTCTGAAAGGAGTGTGTCAGAATCTTTGGTGATATTTGGGAAATTTTCATTTATAATATTCTCTAGTATGGCTTCCATTCCCCTGAGGCATTCTTCTTCCCCTTCAGGGATACCTATAACTCATATGTTTGAACACTTCATAAAATCCCATAAATCTGTCAGTGAATGTTCTGCTTTCTCTCTCTTCTTTTCTGCCTCTTTAACTATCTAAGTTATCTCAAGAGCTTTGTCCTCTACCTCTGAGATTCTTTCTTCTGCATTGTCTAATCTGTTGTTGATACTTTCTATTGCATCTTTAAGTTCTTTAATTGACTGCTTCAGTTCCTTCAGCTCTGCTATATCCTTTCTATATTCTTCATATCATTCATTTCTTAATTGATTCTGTTTTTGGATTTCCTTTTGGTTATTTTCCACTTTATCAGAAGTTTCTTGGATTGTTTCCATCATTTCTTTCATTGTTTTCATCAACTGTATTCTAAATTCCCCTTATGAGTGGAATCCTCTGCAGTAGCTACCTCACAGTCCCTTGGGAGGGGTTTGCTCTGGACTAGTTTTTAATGTTGCCAGGATTTTTCTGCTGATTCTTCCTGATGAGTGTTTTCTTTTATGTTTCCTTGCCCTAGTTTTTCTTTAACTTCCTCTTGCTCTTTAAGTTACTGTGCCACTGACCTAGGGTTTCAAGGAGTCCTTTTGGTACAGGACCAGAAGGATGAGAAGATTGAAGAGCAAGAAGGAAAAAAGGTTTTAAAAAAAAGAAGAAGAAAGAGAAAGGAGGGGGGTGAGTAAAAGGGAATATTTACAAAAAAGAAGAGAGGCACAGA
>CAUYRH010092432.1:0-36067 GCA_963574655.1 Perodicticus potto | reverse complement strand
AATCATTTATTTAGCCAAAACAGTACTTCTCAGGTGTGTGCTGTGTGTGAGGCTCCATACCTCTTCAGTATAGTTAGTTGTGAGCCAAACAGAAGACTGGTTCCTGCCCTAAAGGGTTTACTTAATTCCCCCTTTCTTTCTTTTCTTTTTTTTTTTTTTTCAGACAGAGTCTCACTTGGTCTCACTATTAGCTCAACCTTGGTAGAGTGCTCTGGTGTCTTAGCTCACAGTGACCTCAAACTCTTGGGTTCAAGTGATCCTCTTGCCTCAGCCTCCCAAGGATCTGGGACTACAGGCACCTGCCACAATGCCTGGCTATTTTTCAGAGACAGGGTCTTGCTCTGGCTCAGGCTGGTCTCGAACCTGTGAGCCACTGTGCCCAGCCTTTCTTATTATTATTATTTTGTAGAGACAGAGTCTTATTTTGTTGCCCTCGGTAGAGTGCCGAGGCGTCACACAGCTCACAGCAACCTCCAACTCCTGGGCTTAGGCGATTCCCTTGCCTCAGCCTTCTGAGTAGCTGGGACTACAGGCGCTTTCTTTCTTTCTTTCTCTTTTTTTTTTTTTTTTTTGAGACAGAGTCTCAAGCTGTCACCCTGGATAGAGTGCCATGGTATCACAGCTCACAACAACCTCCAATTCCTGGGCTCAAGCGATTCTCCTGCCTCTGCCTCCCAAGGAGCTGGGACTACAGGTGCCCGCCACACGCCCGGCTATTTCATGGTTGCAGCCGTCATTGTTGTTTGGTGGGCCTGGGCTGGGTTTGAACCCACCAGCTCAAGTGTATGTGGCTGGCACCTTAGCCGCTTGAGCCACAGGCGGTGAGCCTTTCTTTCTTATTTTTAAGAGACAGACTCTCTCTGTCGCCCAGGAAGGAGTGCAGTGGTACAATTTGGGCCTAGGATTCCTGGACTCAAGCAATCCTTCTGCCTCAGCCTCCCTAGTACCTAAAACTAGAGGCATGAGCCAACACATCTGGATAATTTTTCTGTAGAGACAGAGTTCTCACTTTGTTACCCAGGCTGGTCTCGAATTCAAGTGATCCTTCTACCTCCGCTTACTAAAATACTAGTACAGGCATGAGCCACTGTGCCTGGCTGAGTGTGCTGTCCTAATGCCTTCCTTTGTTAATGGCACATGTTAAATCATGACATGACTGAATGAAGGAAATACTAGGCAGACTTAATGCATCTCTGTAGAGGATTAGGTACACTTTACGGAGACGGAAATTGAACCACCAAGAGACTAAGGACCCTTAATGGAGCAAAAATATAAAACTAACACTTTTTAATCTGTTAACCTTTCCAGGGGCTCCCAATCTACCATGGTACTGAATAGCAGAATTCCTTTGTCTGATATATGCCGTCATTACTTCCTCTGGCTTCTTCGCTAACTCATCCTCTCGCTATAAATACATCCTCCCAACACCTCCGACGCCCTCAAACAGCAGGCGGGTCTAGCAAAACCCCCTCACATTCCTCCTACGTAATCCGCCGTGACTTCCGGGTATCAAATACCCACGTGACCAAGTAACCTTATTGCGCATGTCAATTACGAAGTCAGACTATACCATCTTGCCCGACGGAAGGGGTGTGCTTTTTACGTTCTCAATGTTAAAACCGATTCCAGATGTCAGAATTCTATAACACCAGACATTTCAGATAATGTAAGTGAGTTTGAAATGTCGGAAGGTGAACGAGCAGGACAGGAATATGAACGACAGTGCTGGGACTTTGGGCTCTCCCCTTCACAGATTAATGGGAGGAGCCGGGCCCGAGCAAGTTCTTTCCTTTTGCTACTGCGGCCGGAGCCATGAGGTGAGGTTGCGCTGGTCGCCAATGTGAGCCGGCCTGTACTGGGGGGGGACGCTGGGGCTTTGTACCGCGGCCCGGGTGGGGGAGATGACATGCGGGTCACCCCCGGGATCGCATTAGTGCCGGGCCTGTGCGGGATGGAGTCGGGGAGCGTCCCGGGAACTCGAGACGCGGAAAGGGCTGACCTGGCGGGCGCCGCACCCCACGCGTCGCGGGGGCGATAAACGCAGGTGCAGCAAAGGCAGCGGCTGGGATTGAGCGTGGCCTCTCTTGCTGGGCGCTCCAGGAGCCAAGCTGGCCTGTTTTCATCCGATATGGGACAGTCCTAGCGTAGGCCTCAGGCCTCCGAAACAGCAGCGAGGCGATCCCTAACTCTGACGCCTTCCATTCCATTGCTCACGTCCAAGGAAAATCTGTTACGAGAGTCTTAAATTTGGAGTCGAGCGCGGTGGCCGACGCCTGTCATCCTAGCACTGTGGGAGGCCGAGGCGGGTGAATTGCCTGAGCTCACGGGTTTGAGACCAGCTTGAGCAAGAACGAGACCCCCATTTCTAAGCAATAGCCGGGCGTTGTGGCGGGCGCCTGTAGTCCCAGCTACTTAGGAGGCTGAGGCCAGAAAATCGCTTAAGCCCAAGAGTTTGAGGTAGCTGTGTCCCACTTTACCAAGGGCGACAAAGTGAGATTCTGTCTCCAAAAAAAAAAAAAAAAAATGGCTGATGTTTGTTTATTACTATGGTAAAACGAGGAAATGAGCCTGGAAAGCAGAGGACCTTGCTTCCATTCCTAGACGGCAAATTAGGTTCTCTGGTCTCAGATACTTAGCCTTAAATACTGTTTTTACAACTGAATATAAAAAAAATGGCATAACTCATTTTCATCGCAGTTACGTCCCTAATCTCGTTTTCTGGAGGGAAAAACAGGCTGGAAGAAGTTGAGGCATATCTTGGACTCACAGATCTAAACCCAGGGTGGCCAGCTTTAACAGAGATGATGGTTTAGCGAAGATTCTTACTTGGGGTCTGTAATGGTGGCAAAAGTCTTGACGGGAAGGTAGTGTGTTTGTCCATAATAGTAAGTGCATACACAAACTTTATCCATTTTCTCAGTATGTTGTAAGTCACATTAAAAAGATTTTAGAGGGCAGGTCCTGGTGGGAGTGCTCATTCTTGCCTAGAAGTGGCTTCCATAGCCTGATACTGTTTTCTTTGGGTCCAGTATGCTCAGGCTTCAGAAGAGGCTTGCCTCTAGTGTCCTCCGTTGTGGCAAAAAGAAGGTCTGGTTGGACCCCAATGAGACTAATGAAATCGCCAATGCCAACTCCCGTGAGTACTTGGGATTTCTTTGTCTTTTCTCCACTTTGTCCTTTCCCTGTCCTGCATCAGATGAACAATAATACAATTGTGTTGACTCTTCACAAACCTAAGAAAGCTCCTAATTCGGGGGAACCTATAAAATGGATTGGTCTTATTATCAGGCTCATTCTTTCCAGTGTGTTATAAACATTTGAAAGGTAAGGCTGGGCATGGTAGCTCAATCCTGTAATCCCAGCACTTTTGAATCAACTCCTGGGAGTTGATTCGAAACTCTTTGGGAGGCTGAGGCAGGTAGATTTGCCTGAGCTCATGGGCATGAGACCAGCCAAAGTAAGAGTGAGACCCCATCTCTAAAAATAGCTGGGCATTGTGGTGAGTGCCTATAGTCCCAGCTACTTGGGAGGCTGAGTCAAGAGAATCACTTGAGCCAAGAGTTGGAGGTTGCTGTGAGCTGTGATGCCATGGTACTCTACCCAGGCATAGTAAGACTTTGTTTCAAAACAAAAAAGAACATTCAAAAGGTAGAAATGGGCCATGTTTGGTGCCTCATGCCTCTAATCCTAGCACTCTGGGAGGCGGAGGCAGGTGGATTACAGGAGGTCAGGAGTTTGAGACCAGCCTGAACAAGAGCGGGACTCCTTCTCTACTAAAATGAAAAACATGCCTATAGGTCAGCTGCTGGGAGGCTGAGGCAAGGGGATCGCTGGAGCTGAAGAGTTTGAGGTTGCTGTGAGCTGTGACCCCAAGGCACTCTCCCCAGGGTGACAGAGTGAGACTCTGTCTCGAAAAGAAAAGTTAGAAATGGCTGGATGTGGTGCTCCACACTGATAGTCCCTACTGAGGTGGGAGGATTACTTGAGCCCAGGAGTTGATCAGCTTGAGGAACAACAAGACCCCTATCTCAAAAGAAGATAAAAAATAGAAATGCTTTTGGCTCAGCCCCTGTCGCTCAACTGGCTAAGGCACCAGCCACGTACACCTGAGCTGGTGGGTTCGAATCCAGCCTGGGCCCGCCAAACAACAATGACGGCTGCAACCAAAAAATGGTGGGGCGTTGTGGCGGGGGCCTGTAGTCCCAGCTACTTGGGAGGTGGAGGCAGGAGATTCGCTTGAGCCCAGGAATTGGAGGTTGCTGTAAGCTGTGATGCCATGCACTCTGTCCAGGGTGACAGCTTTGAGGCTGTGTCTCAAAAAAAAATAGAAATGCTTTTTAAACAGCAAGAGGTAAACAGAAGCTTCAGTATTTCTGTCATTTTTCAAACCACTAATGTGAGGTCTCTGTCCTGTCCTATTTGGACTCTTAAGGTGTAGCTGGGCCACAATTGACTGACCAGGTATATTGTGCTTTCCCAGGTCAGCAGATCCGGAAGCTGATCAAAGATGGATTGATTATCCGCAAGCCCGTGACTGTCCATTCCCGAGCTCGATGCCGGAAAAACACCTTGGCCCGCCGAAAGGGCAGGCATATGGGCATAGGTAAGTGCTGGCTTCTAAGATGGAAGAAATAACGGGTGCTGAAGTCTAGACTGAAATATTTTCAGGACCGGGCGGCACCTATAGCTCAGTGAGTAGGGCACCAGCCCTATATACCAAGGGTGGCAGGTTTAAACCCGACCTTGGCCAGCTAAAATAGCAGTGGCAACTGCAACAAAAAATAGATGGGGGGTGGTGCCTGTGGCTTAGTGAGTAGGGCGCCAGCCCCATATACCAAGGGTGGCAGGTTCAAACTCAGCCCTGGCCGAACTGCAACAACAACAAAAAGCCGGGTGTTGTGGCGGGCACCTATAGTCCTAGCTACTCGGGAGGCCGAGGGAAGAGAATTGCCTAAGCCCATGAGTTGGAGTTTGCTGTGAGCTGTGTGATGCCACAGCACTCTACTGAGGGTGATAAAGTGAGACTCTGTCTCTACAAAAAAAAAAAAAAAAAATAGCTGGGCATTGTGGTGGGCGCCTGTAGTTCCAGCTTCTTGGGAGGCTGAGGCAAGAGAATTGCCTAAGCCCAAGAGTTGGAGGTTGGTGTGAGCCTTGACGCCACGGTAATTTACTGAGGGCGACATATTAAGACTCTTATTTAAAAAAATAAATAAATATATATATACACACACACACACACATATATATTCAGGATCTTCTTTATCGCCCTTGGTAGAGTGCCATGGCGTCACACAGCTCATAGCAACCTCCAACTCCTGGGCTTAGGTGATTCTCGACCCGTGCCCTACTCGATGAGCTACAGGCACCACCCTCTCTTGGGGCTTTTTGTACTCCATGGAATTTGATGTGTTCTCTGCTTGTGTGCACATCAGAAATTTGGCTACCAGTATTGTAATTGAAGGTATTCCTGGTAGAAGTTACATTTACAAGTTCCTGCACTATACTAAGGATTCTGCTGAGTACTTAAAAAAAACTGTTGTCCATTAGGCCAGGCATGGTTACTGATGCCTGTAATCCTAACATGAGGTCGAGGCAGGTGGATTACCTGAGACTAACCTGAACAAGAGTAAGACCCCATCTCTACTAAATACAGGAAAGCTAGCCACGTGTTATGGCAGGTGCCTATAGTCCCAGCTTCTTGGGAGGCTGAGGCAGTGACATCACTTGACGCCAAGGCTTTGAGGTTGCTGTGAGCTTTTACGCCACGATACTCTACCCAGAGTGACAGGGTGAGACTCAGTCTCAAAAAAAAAAAAAAATGTCCATTAAATCTTAAAACCACTTTCTAGTAGTTTCAAGAGTGTGTCATCAGAATAGTTTATTTATTTATTTTTTTTTTGAGACAGAGCCTCAAGCTGTCACCCTGGGTAGAGTGCCGTGGCATCACAGCTCCCAGCAACCTCCAATTCCTGGGCTCAAGTGAGTCTCTTTCCTCTGCCTCCCAAGTAGCTGGGACTACAGGCGCCTGCCACAACGCCCGGTCGTTTTTTGGTTGCAGCCATCATTGTTGCTTGGTGGGCCCAGGCTGGATTCAAACCTGCCAGCTCAGGTGTATGTGGCTGGCGCCTTAGCCCGTTGAGCCACAGGCGCTGAGTCAGAATAGTTTATTTTTGATCAAGAGGGTTTGTAGTGTCTTTTTTTTTGTAGAGACAGTCTCACCTTGTCACTCTCAGTAGAGTGCCATGGCATCACACAGCTCAGCAATCTCCAATTCCTGGGCTTAGGTGATTCTCTTGCATCAGCCTCCCGAGTAACTGGGACTACAGATGCCCACCACAACTCCTGGCTATTTTTTTTTTTTATTTTTTGTTGCAGTTTGGGCTGGGCCGGGCCTGAACCTGCCACCCTTGGTATATGGGGCTGGCGCCCTACCCACTAAGCCACAGGCACTGCCCTGTACTGTCTTCTACTTTTTATTTTTTGCCAGTGGTAAGATAGAATTTTATTAGGCAGAAAGGAATATAGAAGTAGTAAAAAAACCACCAGAGCCTCTCGCAAAGGGGAAGACCAAAGTCAGAAATCTTTTTTGGATCCTTTGTTTTGTCTAGGGGTTTATATAATTTTGAGTTCAGAAATAACATTAAAATCTTGTCTTTCTGAAGCGTGACAGGATTCCAAGAATTCAGACTGTTTTGTCTACTTCTGGGTCCCCATCACCCATATCAATGCTTAGTGTAAGAATGATTAAAGGAGATGAAGGTCTCACCACATTCTAAACCCCTCCCAGGCTCAACACCTATGGCTCAAACGGCTAAGGCGCCAGCCACATACACCTGAGCCGGTGGGTTCGAATCCAGCCTGGGCCCGCCAAACACAATGACAGGTATAACCAAAAAATAGCTGGGCGTTGTGGCAGGTGCCTGTTTTCTCAGCTACTTGAGAGGCAGAAGCAGGAGAATTGCTTGAGCCCAGGAGTTGTAGGTTGCTGTGAGCTGTGATGCTATGGCACTCAACCCAGGGGGACAGCTTGAGGCTTAGTCTCAGAAGAAAAAAAAACCCTTCCAGCATACTGTATTGCTTTGGTGTGTATCTTGTCATCCCCACATTCTGCATGAAGTAAACGAATAATTGTTGCCTTTGTGCTTCCTTAAAAATAGAGTACATGAAAGAAATATTTGGAATAATCATCTGTAAAATGAAGTAATCTGACTTAAAATGAAGTGGTAAGGATGAAATAAAATTAGGGCAGCACCCTTGCTCAGTGGTTAGGGTGCTGGCCACACACACCAAGGCTGGCAGGTTCGAACCTGGCCTGGGCCAGCTAAAACAATTGACAACTGCAACCACAACAAAATAGCTGGGCATTGTGGTGGGCACCTGTAGTCCCAGCTACTTGGGAGGCTAAGGCAAGAGGATCACTTATGCCCAAGAGTTTGAGATGGTTGTGAGCTGTGACACCACAGCACTCTCCGAGGGCAACATAATGAGACTATGTCTTTTAAAAAAAAAAAAAAAGGACGGCGCCTGTGGCTCATATACTGAAGGTGGCGGGTTCAAACCCAGCCTTGGCCAAACTGCAAAACAAGAAAATAGCTGGGAATTGTGATGGCACCTGTAGTCCCAGCTACTCGGGAGGCTGAGGCAAGAGAATCCCTAAGCCCAGGAGTTGGAGGTTGCTGTGAGTTGTGTGACGCCATGGCACTGTACCGAGGGTGATAAAGTTAGACTGTCTCTACCAAAAAAAAAAAAAGGATTAAATGAGATAAAGGCCCATCATCTAGCTCTAGTAACTGACTTGAAACATACATAATGTACTTACTAAATTGGGTTTGGGCAGTGCCTGATTCCTAACTCCCCTTGTCCACAGGAAAACGGAAGGGTACAGCCAATGCGAGAATGCCTGAGAAGGTAACCTGGATGAGGAGGATGAGGATTCTGCGCCGGCTGCTGAGAAGATACCGAGAATCTAAGAAGATTGACCGCCACATGTAAGCACACTCTCTTGGCATGAAGACCCATTTGCTGCTTCGTTGGTTGGTTCTTTTCACAGAGCTCTGTCTCATTGGTATCAATTAGGGAGCCCCTTTTTTTTTTTTGAGACAAGAGTCTCACTATGTTGCCCTTGGTAGAGTACCCTGGCATCACAGCTCACAGCAACCTCAAACTGTTGGGTTTAAGCGATTCTCTTTTTTTGTTTGTTTGTTTGAGACAGACCCTCAAGCTATCGCCCTGGATAGAGTGTCGTGGCATCACAGCTCACAGCAACCTCCAACTCCTGGGCTTAAGTGATTCTCTTGCCTCAGCCTCCCAAGTAGTTGGGACTACAGGCGCCTGCCACAATGCCAGCATATTTTCTTTTTTCTTTATGAGACAGAGCCTCAAGCTGTCACCCTGAGTAGAGTGCCGTGGCATCACAGCTCACAGCAACCTCCAATTCCTGGGCTCAAGCGAGTCCCCTGCCTCCGCCTCCCAAGTAGCTGGGACTACAGGCACCTGCCACAATGCCCAGCCATTTTTTGGTTGCAAACATCATTGTTTGGTGGGCCCGGGCTGGATTCGAACCCACCAGCTCAGGTGTACGTGGCTGGCACCTTAGTCCATTGAGCCACAGGCGCCAAGCCTAAGTGATTCTCTTGACTCAGCTCAAGTAGCTGGGACTACAGGTGCCTGCCACAATGCCTGGCTATTTTTTTGTAGTTGCCATTGTTGTTCAGCAGGCCCTGGCTGGGTTCGAACTTGCCAACCCCAATGTATGTGGCTGGTCCCCTAGCTGCTGAGCTATACGTGCTCAACCTAGAAAGCCTTTTTTTTTCTTCTTTTGTTTTTTTTGAGACAGCCTCAAGCTGTCACCCTGGATAGAGTGCTGTGGCATCACAGCTCACAGCAACCTCCCATTCCTGGTCTCAAACGAGTCTCTTGCCTCTGCCTCCCAAGTAGCTGGGACTGCAGGAGCCCGCCACAACGCCGGCCATTTTTTGGTTGCAGCCGTGATTGTTGTTTGGCGGGCTGGGCTGGATTCGAACCTGCCAGCTCAGGTGTACGTGGCTAGCGCCTTAGCCCGCTGAGCCACAGGTGCCGAGCCCTAGAGAGCCTTTTTAAAAAAGATTATCTGCCAGGTGCAATGGCTCATGCCTCTACTCCTTCGCACTCTGGGAGGACAAGGTGGGTAGGTTGCTTGATCTCAGGAGTTCAAGACCACCCTGAGCAAAAGAGAGAGCCTCTATCTCTACTAGAAATAGAAAATAACTAGTGGGGCATGGTGGTGCATGCCTGTAGTCCCAGTTGCTTAGGAGGCTGAGGCGAGAGGATCCCTTGAGCCCAAGGGTTTGAGGTTGCTGTGAGCTGTGACACTAGGGCATTCTACCCAGGGCAACAGAGTAAGACTCTGTCTCAAAAAAAAAAAAAGTTTTTTGGGTGGTTCCTCTGCCCTAAAGGAGTAGGGCACCAGCCCAAAGTTTTTCCATTCTGGTTCTTTTCTCCCTCTCCATAGGAGAGCTCAAGAATTTATTTGCCAGCTAAGTTTTTCTGTCTAGGAACTGTACAGAAAGTCATGCTTTGGGAAGAATAGTCAGTGTAGCAATAGGGAAGATTTTTTTTTTTTTTTTTTTGCAGTTTTTTTGGCTGGGGCTGGGTTTGAGCCCGCCACCTCCGGCATATATGGTGCCAGTGCCCTACTCCTTTGAGCCACAGGTGCCGCCCAGTGCAGCAATAGGGAAGAGAAAAGGAACCCTACAGACCTAAAATGACCTTGGGTAAAAGTTTACAGGGTTTTAGCCTCTGATTCCATCACTGACCAGAACTTTGTACTCTGCAGGTATCACAGCCTGTACCTGAAGGTGAAGGGGAATGTGTTCAAAAACAAGCGGATTCTCATGGAACACATCCACAAGCTGAAGGCAGACAAGGCTCGCAAGAAGCTTCTGGCGTAAGTTTCTTCAGGAATTACTCTTAGTATCATGGGGAGGGCATAAAGTTTCTTTTGAGATATTTAAAATGTGCTAATGAGGGCCAGGCACAATGGTTCACGCATGTAATCCTAGCAGTCTGGGAGGCTGAGGCGGACAGATTGCCTGAGCTCAGGAGTTGAAGACCAGCCTGCCAAGAGCGAGATCCCCATCACTAAAAATAGCCAGGCGTTGTGTGGCAGGTACCCGTAGTCCCAGCTACTCAGGAGGCTGAGGCAAGTTAATCACTTGAGCCCAAGAGTTTGAGGTTGCTGTGAGCTATGACGCAACAGCACTCTACTGGGGACAACAAAGTGAGACTCTGTCTCAGAAAATAAATTAAAAAAATGTGCTAATGCCTGATTCTGGAACTATAGGCGCCTGTCACAACGCCGGGCTACAGCAGTCGTTGTTTGGTGGACCTCAGCTGGATTTGAACCCACCGGCTCAGGTGTATGTGGCTGGCACCTTGGCGCCTTTTGCACAGTGGTTACGGCACTGGCCACATACACTTGAGTCTGGCGAGTTCAAACCCAGCCAGGCCAGCTAAACAACAATGATGACAACCTCAACAGAAAATAGCTGGGCATGGTGGCAGATGCCTATAGTCCCAGCTACTTGGGAGGCTGAGGCAAGAGAATTGCTTAAGCCCAAGAGTTTGTGGTTGCTGTGAGCGGTAACATAGTAGCACTCTACCGAGGGCGATAAAGTGAGGCTCTATCTCAAAAAAAAAAACAAAAAAAAACCGTAGCTCTTGTTAGAGGAATGTTCTATGTCTCGTACATAGATACCATGTACCTGCCTGTCATCAGGTTCGTAGGTTAATTGGTTAGTTGAAGCTAGAGCTCCCGGTGGCTCTAACCTACTTATTCCTCAATCTTGACTAAGCTTTTTCTCCCCAGTAGCTCATCTCCTCCCAAACTGACTCATCTTTTCTCTTCTCTTACCAGTGACCAGGCTGAGGCCCGCAGGTCCAAGACCAAGGAAGCACGCAAGTGCCGTGAAGAACGCCTCCAGACCAAGAAGGAGGAGATCATCAAGACTCCATCCAAAGAGGAAGAGACCAAGAAGTAGAACTCCCCCCTCTTGTCTGTACATAGTGGCCTCCATGACTGACGAACAATCATTCAAATAAAACAAGCCTTTATCTGGTAAAAATAAATAAATAAATAGTCGGGCTCAGCAGTATATATTCCATGTTGCAAAGGGCACATGAATTAATTTTTAGTAGTAAAGTTTCTAAGGTGGTGGGCAGGGCCTACCTTCATTTGGACTCATTTGGGTTACCAAACCAAACCAGCTTGAGTGAATTAAAGTACAGTGGGGCATCAAGTGTAAATATGTTGGGATGTCACATGACACTCAGTCAATAATGCAGCTGGGCATAGAAGCCAGCACTAGAAAACTTTAAGCAATCTCTATTTTTAATCTTAATTTTTCTGTGTTTTACTTTATTTTCGGTCCTACCAAGCAATTTAAAATTTCCTAGAGGTTGAATATGATTGTGTTAGTTTGGGTCCAGCATTTAGCCATATTCCATTCAATTGTACTTCTTAGCATAAAAATGGTTCCAAAGATTTGGCCCTGTAGGTAAGATTTCAGGGAACAAACTCTGAAGTTGGCTACTAGAGAAACATTTATGGATGTCACCTCTGTCTGAGGGCATAACTGTAAGTAGGATAAATTGGTTTGTGATGCCTTTCTTCTTTCCTGTGAGGATTCCTGACCCTCATTATTAGCCTGTACTTCTCTCATTTGAATTCTTGCTAAGGTGCTAACTAATAAGGTCTTAAGGGTTGGGTTATAAGCATTTTCAGGATGTTTTGTATTTTACTAAGTCAATGTGATTCTTAAAGTGTAGCAACCTTGAAACTTACCAGAACTGCAAATTCTCAGGTCCCACCCCAGACCTACAGAGAAAGAAATTATAGAGTCAGGACCCAGCAATTCATGGGTAGCCCATCTACATCCTAACCCTAGAAATGAGCTCCCACTATCTTGTACTGGTAAAGGTTTAACCTACATATGGTTCTGGGTTGAAGGTGTAACCCCATTGGCTAGCATTTGTGAACTTCTGTGGTATACATACTCCCTCCAGGGATGATTTCAAGTTACCAACCTGTCGTCACCCAATGTGGAGCGGGGAGGAGATGTTTACTTACAAAGGAGGCTCATGAAGCAGTCTACCCTGCTCCAGCATGCTACTATGGAGAGTTTCACAACATCATGGCCCATGGGCAGTACCTGTCTGATACTGCACATCAGATTAGTGCATATATTTTAGAGTTAAACATTAATAAATAAATTATTATAATTTGAATCATCAGATGTCTGTTAACTCACTAATAGGCTCATATTTTAGAACAGCCATTGATAAATAATTAAAAGAAGTATTATATAATAATTGCCACAATACTATCTTTTAGTTTGATTAAATGAATACAACTGCAAGTATTGTCAAAAATATTGCAGGCCTTTCAATGACTTAAAACCTGTTACTCCCTTTTTACTTATAAATCTGAGCTTGACAATAATATCATTTTGAATTGACAATATTTTTTAGATTATAGATATCATAAAGTTTCAGTTAATATTTAGTTAAAAAGAATATTATTCAGTCACCTTAGCTTTTTTATTTGCATTCTACATCATCTCTGGTAGGTTTTTATTTTTAAGTAGCTTCACATTACGTTTTATGATACATTTATTCCTGTAACAGTTTTGCATACAGATGAAAATGTTGGGAATCTAGTTTAAGGCTGATGTTAATTTTTTTTTTTCATTCTGTTATGTGATTGATCTGGTCAGTGAGCAAGAAATTCTTCAAGGCCATCCATCACTCCAGGCAGCAGCTGAACTAAACCTTCTAACTCACTGCTTCCAGTCAGTCATGCAAGATTTGAGTTATAAATATTGAATGTGCAAACAACTGTTTAAATTAGCTGTCCTATCTGTTTTATGCAATTTCAGTAGAAAAGCAAGCTGATATATTGTTTAGCGGTTAAAAGTAGACGACAGTGAATTTAGCATTATCCTTCCATACGTCGTTGAATTCTTCCTATTGGCAAATATTTAAAATAGTTAGATCAAATTAATTCTTGTTCCCTTAAGTAAAATTAGAACTAAGGCAACTGAGCATGTAATTTATGTAGCTTTTTTGGTTTTTATATTCAAACAGTAGGAAGACTTAGTAATTGTAAATGTAGCCATCTGTCATAAATGTAGTAGCCAATTGTTAAATGCTTAGTTCTGTGAGCTTTGTTACCTCTTTACAATAACAAAAATAGCTTAATATTTGGAAAATATTTGGGCAGGAAGGAAAATAGCAGCTGGCTTATCCTATCATTCCTGGTAAGCATCTAGAATATTGAATATGTGCAGGTGTTAGAACTTCTGCTGCTTGGAGTTATAACAAGTCTGCATACGTTCATTGGTATTGATATATATGTAATAGATAAGATGCCAACCATTTGTAGTGACTCCTAAAAGCCTTTTTGTGTGTAATAAATTTAGATAAGCTTCCAAATTTTCTTTCTGTGTTTTAAATTTATTCTTCAAATTATATTGTTCTGGGGATATCCTTTCAAATAATGACATGTATCTCCGCCTACATTAATAACATAAATGAACTGCTTACCAAAAAGAAAATGATTTGTCTCCCTTTATAGGCATGCAGGGTGTTCAGTAGCATGTGTTTCTTAGTAGTTGGATTGCAACCTAAGATTTTATGTTACTTTCTGTGCCAAACACTGCTCATTGCTCACCCATATCTATTTTTCTCTTCTGTCTTAAACAGAATTTTGGACATGATAGCAATAAGCCCAGCTAACCAGGCTCACTTTTCTAAACTCCCTTATAGCTGGAAAGGCCCACATAACCTAGGTCTGGCCAATGAAATGCAAGTGGAATTCTCTGGGTGGGACTCCTAGGAAAACTTTTGAAAGAGGACAGAATTAATTAATTTGTTCCATTAGCCCTGTGTTCTTTTGTGCTTTGGTCTTTCCTCTATTTTGCCTGAAATGTGAATATGAATACATACATGGAAATGTAGCACCATTTTTAACAGCATAAATGCAAAAAACTAAGGATAACATAGTGGAAAGATGGAGAAAAGACTTGGGTTCCTGATAGCATTTTATTGAGACACTAATCTGCCCTGAATTGCCCTCCTCTATATATGAATAATAAATGAACCTCATTCTTGTTTAAGCACTGCTTGTCAGGGGTATCTGTAGCCTAACACTTCTTTTAATGATTTAATATCTATTTCTTCATTAAATGATGCATTCTTTTTTTTAAAATACTACTTTGGAATTATAAAAACAAACTTTTGCTTATGTCCTTAGGTGGAATAAATTGACCCAACATTGCTATATTAATAAACTTCATTATTTATAAATGTAAGAACAGTAGTGATAAATTATTTTAACAATGCAAATTACAACTGTAGGATAAAGGTCTGAGAATTTTCTTAATCTCCTATCTCAAAATTTTTCTTTTTTAATTTCTGCTTCCTTTTTCCTTTATCAATTCCTATCTTTTCTTAGTACTCATAGTCTGGTGGAAGAGGTTAACTTATAAACAACCATAACATAGTATTATAAGTTCTAGAAATATCAGCCAAAAATGTAAATCTGACTTTATTATTTCCCTACTTGAAAGCCCCCGTGAGCTTTAATATAGCATTTAAAGCCTTTTTTATTCTGGCTCCAAATGTCTTCTCCAGTCACATCTTCTGCCCACCTCCTATTCTTTCTCTCAACAAAATCCTATAGCCCTATGCTTTCTAAAACCACTGGACTTCTGGTAGGATCCTGGAACTATCACACACTTTTATTCCTTCATAGCTTGCTTATCCCCTCACTCCTATGCCCTTTCTCTCATCTCCATCTGTAAAATGCCACTCATTCTTCAAAACTGAGCTAAAGCTTTCCCTTAAGTTGAATTAGTAACTATTTTATTTTTTGTACTTCCCATAACATTCATTTTATGCTTTTATGCTAGCATTTATTCAGTTGATTTGTAGTTACAGGTCCCTGTCTTTCCCAGTAGACTGTGAGGTCCATGAAGAGATGAACTATGCTTTATTTTATAACTCAAGCATCTAAGTCAGTGTCTTACCTGTCTGCAAAGGAGTAACTACTCAAAATTTTTTATGTTTTTATAACAAGAAAATTAAAATTTAAATTCTCTGTACCTCTCATTGAGTACTAAGATTATTTATCTATTTACTAAATGTATCCCTATGAAGGAAATTCTGCTAGTGATTAAACAATATTCATCAATTACTTAACAAATAATTGCCCAGTGTGTCATCTCTGTATCTGCTTTTATTGACTCATGACTGAGGTTTTCTTGCTTCTTTGTATGTCTTTTATTTTTGGATTACATATGATACATGTCAAATCAGGAGTTAATAACACATAAATCCAGAAAAGAGCATATTCCTTCCAATAGAGGGGAGGGCTGAGTCAGACTGTGGTTAAGCTTGTTGGAGCTTCAGATTGATTCAGTTCATTGCTACCTTCAAATCTTTTGAGGGAAGAGTCACATTTTCCTTTAGCAGAGCTTAAATTCTGACCATAGGCAAGATTTAGCAAATTTATAGAAGGAAGGCCAACTTTCCATAGTGGGGATCTTGCTGTGACATCTGTCACCCCATATATTGCCAGAACTGATTTGGCTGATTTGGCTGTCTAACAGGCGTTCCCCTCTTTACCTCCCTCACCATCCATGTTTGTCCCTCCTGAAACAGAGAACTTGGTCCAAGAGGGCAAATTTCCCAATAGAAGAGGACCTCTTCAGTAAGGATATACCACGAACTGCACTCCCTGTATAGAACCTCCAAATAAGCTCTCATATTGTTAGGATATTTCTCTACCCTGTAACTTAGATCTCAGGCCATTAGGTCACTAGGGCCTTGCTCCTGGAATTCTGTGCCTTGGGAAATGTTTTGTCCCCTTGCTGACTAACCCACACATGTCAAAGACAAAAACCCTGTGTTCTGTGAAGGCCTAGAATTCCTTGGGGAGGTCTCTTTCACCCCACCCTCCAGTAGCTAGAATCCCAGAGTGCCTCAGATAAATTTTTCTCTGCTCTCTTGTTCCACCCTCACATTCAGTACACTACCACCAGCACTTGAAGACCATGGGGAAAAGTTGACCGGTAGACGAAGACTTGCTTTGTAGTGGGGGCTTTTTAGAATTTCAATTCCTCATGCCAGCCTACATACAACTATTTAAGTTAGGCTGGTTTTTCCTTACTTTCATTCATAGCTGATTCTTGTCTTCTACCCTCTTCTAGAAATTAGAACAGCTATGAATCTCTTCTTTCCCCTGAAGAGCTTATTCATTTGTGGAATTTAATTCATTTAAGTCTTTCTGTATCTCATTCTCTGATGTGTTTTTTAAAAACTTATGATTTTAGGCAGAAAAGGGGGTAAGGGATTCGGCTTATCATGTTGCTGCTGGAGAACTGGAGATGGTCCTGCTGCGGGCGCAGCTCTTCCAGTCACCTGACATAGCATCCCACTTAGTTGAGCCACCACCACCCCTTCACAATAACAACAATAACTGCGAGGAAGGGGAGCAGCCTTTGCCCCCACCAGCTGGCCTCAACAGTTCCTGGGTGGAGTTTCCCATGAACGGCAGCAATGGCAATTATAATGGCAATGGGAAAAATGGAGGGCTGGAACACATACTTTCCTCATCCTCCATCCACAACAGAGACACGGAGAAGATTCTTTTGGATGCACAACATGAATCAGGACAGAGTAGTTCAAAGGGCAGTTCTCACTGTGACAGTCCTTCCCCACAAGAAGATGGACAGATCATGTTTGATATGGAAACGCATACCAGCAGGGACCACAGCTCTCAATCAGAAGAAAAAGTTGCAGAAGGAGAGAAGGAAGTTGAGGCTCTGAAGAAAACTGCAGCCTGCGTATCAGACTGGTCCAGTAGACCTAAAAACATTCCACCCAAGGAGTTTCACTTCAGGGACTTTGAACGTTCCTTATCTTGAAGTATGAGGTAAAGTGGCACCATGAAGAATAGGGGTATTTTCTCTGAAGAGTTTCTAAAGGTGTTCATTCCATCTCTCTTCCTTTCTCATGTTTTGGCTTTGAGGCTATGTTCATAGTATACTTTGAAGTATTTTACAGTCATTTAATAGAGTGGTATTTATCACAGAAGACAATGTTGTGTAAGGTGACTTTGTTGGAAACTTGTCTATATCAGCTAGCTTTTTCAGGATAAAAAATTACTCCAAGATTTAGTGGCTTAAAAGTATTATGTATTATATCTCATGTACGGGTGGGGCAGGTTGGATTTGGCTAATCTTGTCTGGGCTTGGTCAGGAGAATATGCTTGAACCATGGATGTCGCTGGGCTTATTTCTTCACTAAGGTCTGTGCTAGAGTCTGCTCCACATGTGTTCATTCTAGGACTCAGACTGAGGAGACACGCCACTAAGTCCCTTCCTGTGGCAATGGCAGAGACAATTGAGTGAGCAGAAAAGCACAAGGCCTCTTGAGATCTAGGCTTGGAACAAGCATACCATTCCTTCTTCTTCATTCAGTTATTCAAGGCAAGTTCGTGGTCCTACCTCAAGTAAAGGGTATGAATAGAGTAAGGAGTAAACGATCAGGGCCAATCTTCTATCTAAAGAGAATTGGTAGTATTATAAGGAATTTTCTCTAGGAAAACCTACAGAACTGGATGTTGGAGACAAGTATATTGGTATTTGCTAATGCAGTGATAGTCATATCATAAGCGTACATAGGGCTAGGCAGGTAAAGGGGAAAGAACAAAATGGAGCTATGGGGATTATGCAATGGAGACCTCAAACCCTAGTTAAAGAGGTGGGGGCTGTACTCAGCACTCAGCTTAAACCGTGTTTGCCAAATCTTCAAATATTTCAAGAGAATCAAGAAATTTAGATTTTTTATGACATCTCCCAATTTTTAAAGGTTGATGAGTAATTTTCAAAAATGCAAATGATTATTTTGCCAAGTCCTAGAGGCCTGTAGTTTGCAATCTGTATAATCCTCTAGTTTCTAATCCATGCAAAACCAGGGGTTACTTGGCGTTTTCTGAAAATAGTTTTCAATATAGCAGCCATGTCTCTAGAGGGTAGGGGCATTAAAAACCTTACCATAATGATTACTACTAACAATAATTCCTTAAGTTAGTATAATAATTTATATTTTATAAAACACTTTTATTCTTTCATTTGATTTTGGCTCAAAGATATGTCTTTTTATCTTTGAAGATCTTCCTTTAGGAAGCATCCAAGGTTAAAGTAAGAAAAGCTTTCTTCCTGTTTCTCAGATACTTAATGGGTTGCTTTAGACTTTTATTTGCTTACCACATATTTATTGAGCACCTGCTATACATTAGGAAATGACTCAGGATATTAAGATTCATCGGTGAACAGAATAGACAAAGATGATCCTTGCTCTCATAGAGTTTCTGTTCTCTTTGTAGCTTGAGCTCATCCTAAAGTGAGGTCAGCACCTCATCCATAAATTTGCTTTATTTTCAAGTGTTGAGAGTAGAGGGCTGGTCAGGCAGTCGTTCATAGTAAGGACCTTTATGAGGTGGGACCTGCCAAGAACCCCAGAAGCAGGTATATTCCATAAGGAAAAGTGTTAGTCGAGTAGGTGTGTTAAGAGAGCTGTTTCTGTATTTAGTTGAAACAAAAGCAATTTTGAAAAGAGCCCTTAGTAATTAAGGGAAATGAAAGTAAAATCAGAACACTTTTATGCTATTGTGTGTACTGTTTTAATTACAGCTTCCTCTACTTTCTTACTGCAAGTTAGTTTCACAGCCTTCCTGGAATGCTGTACATTGCGGAAGTCAGAATTGACCAATTTTTGCCATTAATAGACATAGCCTATGACTGATTCAGATATATTACTTGCTTCATTTTCTTACCATGTCTTCAGACTTTTAGCTCAATAAATTGAAATTTCACGTTTGTGTATAGATTTAGAACCACATTTTATCTCTGATATTCTTAACTTGGATTTTTTATTGAGATAGCTTTAGCATACATTTAACTGTTGGTTTAGAAAGGTAAAGAATAGTGCAATAAGTATAATCCAACTATTAAAGCAGCCTATAATTTTTACTATTTTGAAATACATCTAAAAGCAGCCTATAACTTGCTATGCTAAAACATATGTAACTTGCCAAGTATTAATTCTGTTTCTTAATCTCTTCAATAGATTACATGCAATAACACCTATAAACACCAGGAAGTTTCTGGCTAATAGATTTACAGCAAATGTTCATTTCCTTCCTACTTTATTTAGAGTGTCTACATGCAGAACTGTGACATCTGCTTCATATCTCTCTCTCTCTCTCTCTCTCTCTCTCTCTATATATATATATATATATATATAAAATATATAGTATATGTTTATAAAGAGAGATAAAAGAAACCAAGTTGTTATAATGCATAAAGTGAATATCTTCCTTCAGATGACTGAGAATGATATCTATAGAATTTCATAATTATTAAAATCTTTAAATTTTTCTCCTCCCTCCTGTGCTGCATTTTTAGTGTGATTAATCAGTGCATTTCTCCACCTCTCGTAACTCTTTAAATGCTTATAAAGTAGGTCTTTTGATTCACCATATAACTATAGGACAGAAGATAGGATTTGCTGTCAGGAATCTTGGATGTTGTTATAGCTCTGTTATTAACTAAGACCTTGGGCAAATGACTTCATTTTCTTGGAACCTCAGTTTCTTTGTATGCAAAAGGAGAAAATGCCTACTTAATGTGAAGATTAAGTTTGAGGATAAAAAGAAAGTGTTTTTTAAGCTGGACAAAGACTGGATTTTGTTAAAAGGTCACACGTGCTCTCCTTTTCTTATAAACTTCAGCAGTTCCTTGGAGGGGGGAGAAAGGTGAAGAAAAAATAGAACCAACGCCAGTTGATAAGCCTAAGAACATTGATTTGACATCCTTCACTGCACTTGGAGATCCCATCAAGTCTATCAGATTTGTGGCTGAAAGTAAGAATAATACAACAGGAAATTCAGTATTCTCTATGGTGTTAATTTGTGTCTAACTTGTATTGGGTTTTTGTTGTTTTGTTATAGTGACCAAGGTGTACTTCAGTATTTTTTAAAATCAAAATTATAGTATTATCAATGATAGTTCTTAATACATAAGTTATTAAATAGCTGTTATATACATTTTGATTTTTTTGTAAGAGACAGATCTTGTTCTGTTACTCAGGCTGTAGTACAGTGGTACAATCACAGCTCACTGCAGCCCTGAACTCCTCTGACATTTGAATGTTCCTTCTGCCTTAGCCTCTGAAGTACCTGAGACTACAGGCATGTATCAGCATGCCTGGCTAATTTCTAAAAATTTTTTATGGAGATGAGGTCTCGCTGTTTTGCTTAGGCTGGAACTCCTAGGCTCGAGTGATCCTTCTGTCTCAGCCTCCCAAAGTGCTGGGATTACAGATGTGAGCCACTACGCTTGATTTTTGAATTTTGAATGATATTTGTTAATTAAAATCTCATTCAAAATTCAAAACTATGGTCAAGGATGAAGAAAGGAGGAGTGGGGGAGAGGGGTGGAGGGGGAGTCAGATCGCGGGAATGGTGAAATCACACCGGTGGTGCATAACGCAAGGGTTCTTGTTGGATTTAAGTATAGAGTATAAATGTCTTAACACAATAATTAAGTAAACGAGATGAGGTTTATATTAACCAGTGTGATGTAAATGCTCATAATTCTATATGAAATCAGCACATTGTACCCCATATATGCATTAATGTATACATGATCCATGTGTTTATGATTTAATAAAAAAAATAAAAAATGTTATATATGTAAAAATAAAACAGTTCCTAGTGCATGATAGTCGCCCAATAAAATGTATTGAGTGAATAAGTGAATGATTTCACATTTGAAGATACTTCTAGCAGCTTTTCTTGCCTAAAGTCATTTTAATCATGTCATGTAGAAGCCTTAGGTTTTTCAAATAAATTTTTTTTCTTTTTTTTTTTTTTTTTGAGACAGAGCCTCAAGCTGTCACCCTGGGTAGAGTGCTGTGGCATCACAGCTCACAGCAACCTCTAATTCCTGGGCTCAAGCTAGTCTCTTACCTCCGCCTCCCAAGTAGCTGGGACTACAGGCGCCTGCCACAACGCCCGGCCATTTTTTGATTGCAGCCGTCATTGTTGTTTGGCGGGCCTGGGCTGGATTCGAACCTGCCAGCTCAGGTGTACGTGGCTGGCGCCTTAGCCCTTTGAGCCACAGGTGCTGAGCCGGTTTTTCAAATAAATTTTAAGAAATTGCACAGGTGACCCCTAACGTGGGATCATGTGTCCTTTAAGAAGGAAGTTAATTAATCAGCATGTGTAGGGAAAAAGGGGGATTTGTTATTTTTCTTTTGTGAATGAGGAAACTGAGGCTCTGAGAAGAACTTTTGGAAGGCTTCTCAGAGGGTTAACAGAACTGGAACCCCCCCCAAACTTAGTTTTTTGTTTTGTTTTGTTTTACTTGTGTTTGTTTTTTTCTGAGATAGAGTCTCATTTTGTGTCCTGGGTGGCTGGGTAGTGGTGGCTCATATCTGTAATCTTAGCACTCTGGGAGTACAAGGCATGTGGATTGACTGAGTTCAAGACTAGCCCAACTTAGTTCTGTCAGGCTGTGGTAATCCACGTCATTATCCTGCTTCCTAGGTAAATGATTAAGATGGTGGCTAATCACAAAGCATATAGCATTTTAGTGCATGTTGTGTACTGAAAAATACACTCGTGCCACAAGTTACAGTTTTGTTTAGTACAGAAGTTCTCAACCTGTGGGTCGCGACTCCTTTGGGGGTCTTACGATCCTTTCACAGGGATCGCCTAAGACCTTCCTGCATATCAGATATTTACAAATTACAGTTATGAAGTAGCAACGAAAATAGTTTTATGGTTGGGGGTCATCACAATATAAGGAACTATATTAAAGGGTTACAGCATTAGGAAGGTTGAGAACCCCTGGTTTAGTAGTTTACTTTTTCAATTTAGAATGTTCTCAGTTTTGGAATCTTCTCTTTATCATATGTCACCTTTTAGTCTTTCCCCTCAAGCCAAGGTAATTGGCAGAGGGTTTGGGAAGCCTCTGACTGCTGTGGTAACATCAGCTACTTCCCTTCCTTCCCTGAGGCCACCTTTAATTAGAAGTATTGCCTAGCTAATTCCCTGCTTTTGAGAGATTAGAAAAAGGCTTTCAGTTTCAAAGACCAAACCCCTAAGCATACAATAACCCCCCCCCTTTTTCCTAATCTGTACTGTCCTACAGAGGGAGGCTGTTTCTCCAGTAGTATCAAAGACTCTTCAAGGATAAAGTATAGAGATTAAGTACATAAATTATAATTTACAGTGCATGTTAATTATTTTTGTGTTGATTTAAATCTCTGAGGTCTCTTACCATTTTTCCTCTTTCCATTTGGCAGGCTTTAACACTTTGAATTTACCCTTTTTACTAACTCTTTTATTTCTTCAATTCCAATATGCATCCTAGTTTTAGTAGCATTTAAAGGCATAAAGACTCTTGGAATTAACAGATGAATTCTTACTTTTTGTCATCTAATTTAAATCTACTTTTCTTTATTTTTTTTCCCATCAGGTTTTCTTTGCCCCATTTAATTAACTCTATCAATGGTTAATGTCATTTTATGGGTGAGTTTCTAGTCAATGACCTTAATTTTAGTTCAAAATGGTGGGATTTTTCCTATATTATTCACCTAAACCCCAACTCAGTTGATGCCTTTTGAAACTCCAATGGGTCTTCCTTTTTAGAGAAGGACATACCATTCTTCCATGGTCCCTGGAACAAAACTTCCTGTGTTGTTCTTCATATCCTGAATGCTTTCTAATTTGCAACCCACTCTTTGCCCCCATTTCTGTTGGTCTAAATTTCTTAACCCTCAAATCTTTTGTGATTATCCTTGAGTCTTCACTGTCTCATTAATCATCAGAATGGTTCCAGTTTCTCAACTCCAAGTTTAAGGACCTCCATTGGTGTTTCCAAATGTCCTACCAGGTATCACAGTCCCCTGTCCACATTGATAAGGACTTTTATTTCCAGAACTTATCATCAGGTCATTGTTTTCTTGTACAAATCCATTGTACAAATCCTGGAGCCTTGTTAACATCTGTTAAGACCTTTTTTTGAGTCAGCCCTAGCAATTAAGTACAATAGCCCAATGAGAGGACTGAGTATCCATTTAAATGTATTAGGTCTGTATTTCCAGGCCTGGGTACCATCATCACTATAGTCCTCCAGGCTTGACTCTTTGGAATCCCTTTGTCTATTCATCCCTTCTTCCATTTAGCAAGCATAGGTGGATATGTGACTGCCATATTCAGATAGTCATTAAAGGTCTTCCGTCACTAAATGTGCCTCTGTTGATGTTGCCACTGTTCTTGATTCTAGATCCCTGTTTCAAGTCCATAGACTCCTTGATGCTGTCTCTGGTCTGTGTTTTTCACAGATACTTGGCTGTGTGTTTGTCTTATGGCTTCTTCCTTGCCCTCTCAAAATTCAGTGGCTTGTAATTTTCCACCATATAAAGTATAAGTTCCACTGACCTTTTTCAAGTCATCTGTAATCACTGTGTTCACTCTAGCATTCGTTCTTAACATGCTTACACATCTGCAGAATCTCCATAATAAACAAACACTGGGATTCTTTTCTGTTTCTAGCATTGTTGAGTCTCCCTGTTGGGTCTGTTCACTAATAACTTTCCCTAGGTGTCTTGAGTCCTCATCAGTGACGGTAATGGTAACAAGCACTGACAAAGGTTAATCTACAATGGTTTAGAGTTACACAGCCCACCAGCTATGTGATTTTGGACAGATGACTTAACCTACCTGAGCCTTAATGTTTTCAGCTGAAAATGAGGTTAGTTATTTTATCAGATAATTACCAAGCCCCCCATCAGCATTTCTTTCTTGCTCATGGCACATGCACATGTCTTTTTCATTCTGGATTGCAGGGTGAAGAAGCAGCCTCTATACCTGGCACACGCCATCATCAGGGTCAGTATTGTGACAGAACCCCTGGGTGCTTCTTAGCACATCTGCTGGGATGAGTAGCCTTGTCTGCCCAGTTCCACTGATAAAAGCCCGTCAACATGGCCAACTCTAGAGTCATGGGATGGGGACGCATTATCCACTTCAAAGATAGGAGTAAGGGCTATTTGTAAATAATTATTACTGCCTTACAGGGTTATTGTGAAGTATAAATTTCTTAATTGCTGTGAGAGCCTAAAAGAGTTCCTGGCACACTAAGTAAGGACTCAGTGTCAGTTGTTATTTTTATTGTTAAGTCTTGTGCCAAGTACTGTGCTGAGCAATTAATGTGTGTCATTTAGTTTAATTCTTAACACACCCCTGTGAGGTTGATATTATTATCCCCATTTTACAAATGGGTAAACTTAAGTTATAGAGAATAACTAAATTCTCCACAGTCACACAGTGGACAGAACAGGCATTTAAACCAGACCTGTCAGATTTCAGAATCTTTGCTCCTAATCTTTTACTATTCCTGAAAACGTGTATTGAGAAGGTTCTTCCTAAGTTTCCTGAGCCTATTTCACTGCAACCACTGACGTCTCTTTCACCTCAGCAGAATCTTCCCATGACCTTAAAGCACTTGCCCTTAGGCAGCTGCCCACTCAGAGAAACACAGCTACCAAAGTTTGGTTTCAGTTACTTTCAAGGTTGGGTTAGTGCTTTTGGTTACTTTATTGAAATAACAGAGGCCAACTCTGTGGAAGACTAACTAGATGGTTAGTGCCTCAACCCTGGGCGGCACTCTAGTCACTGAGATACAGGCGCCGAACCTATTTTTAGTTTCTTCAGGAATTTCCATTTTAGTTTCCATAGTGGTTTCACTAATTTACATTCCCACCAACTGTATATGAGGGTTCCCCTTTCTCCACATCCTCGCCAGCATTTGTTATTTCTTTGATACATTATGCCTATTTTTTTGATACAAACCATTTTAACTGGGGTTAAACTCATTGTAGTTTTGATTTGCATTTCTCTGATAGCTAATGATGTTGAGCATTTTTTTCATATGCCTGTTGGTATTTGTATATCTTCTCTTGAGAAATGTCAGTTCTTTGCCCATTTTTAAATCAAATTTGAATTTTTTCCCATTGAGTTGTTGGAACTCCTTATATATTGTAGTTATTAATCTCTTGTCAGATGGGTAGTTTGCGAATATTTTTTCCCTGAGTTGTCTCTTCCTTTTGTGGATTATCCTTTGCGGTACAGAATCTTTTTAGCTTGATGTAATCCTATTGGTCCAATTTTGCTTTGGTTGCCTGTGCCTGGGGGTATTACTTGAATTCCCATCCTTTGGATATATACAGCAACAAAAAAGAATAAAATCCTGCTATTTGAAACAACATGTACCTTGTCTTTTGTGGGACTTAGTTGTGTAGTTTCTCGTAGAACCCCTCAAGTTCACCCTGCAAGGCTGATGCCAAACTCCACAGTCTGGACATTGCTTTTGAGAAAGTTGCTGTCTTTCTCTCTTCCTATATCTCATTAGTGTGCAAATGGTATTATAAGGCATGTGGACATTTGCAGTTGTGTGAGACTAGTCCACTTTGAAGACTTAGGGTTTGGGTACATCCTTAAAGTAACTTACTGGCCCTCACACTCACTCTTGTAAGCCCAGAGCAGGGCAGTCCTTCGTGTTGTACTTGGTCCACTTGGTGGTATCTCTTCCATGAGGTTATGAACTCCCTGAGGGTAGAGACTGTGTTTCATACTTTTCTGCACAATGTTTATGAACTTAGGTACATCATTAAAGGCTGTAAGAGAGAACATGCACATATAAAATGAATAATAACCCCTGATTTGGGGAAGCTTACAGTCTAGGAAAATTGTCTCCAACTCTAAAATGGAGGTAATGTTTACCTTGCTAAACTGTCATGAGGATTCAGATTTCAAGAGAGGCTGTATAGTGAAGTGACGCCAACATGCTCTGGAGCCAGATTGCCTAGATTATATCCCAGCTCACTACTCACTGTACTAACTTTGTGCTTCAATTTTCTCATCTATTGGGTGGATAAAAATAGTGCTTATTTCACAAGATTTTAATGAGGATTAAATGAGTTAGTACAAGTGTCAGGCATATAATAAGATTTCAGTAAATGTTAGCTATTGTAAATGATAAAATAACACATCTGATAGCACCTAGAATTGCCTAGAACAATGCTACTCAAAGTGGCCAGAGATAAGGAATTTAGGCCACATTGTAAAGCAACCTTCTCCTTCCTTTGCAAAATTCTTGCTAGGAATAAACTTGATAAAGCCGATTTGCATTCTGACTCTACCTGCCTTCCTTCTTTGTAGATCAACAGCCAGTTCACAGAACACACTTTTTGTTTCCCTGGCCCAGCACATGGTAGACACTCAGTAAGCTTATTTATATACTCTAGCCTAAAAAAGCTCTCTATATAAGGTAACTTGAGGAGGTAAATACATTTCCTACTTAATGAATTGTGTGGATTAGAAGTTCTGTGTATATCACACATTATAAATCTGTATAATGCTTCTGTGTAATCTTTCTATAGCTTAGTGGTTGCAAATTGGGTAAATCATAGCCATTTTTTGGTTAGCCTTGAATGTTTTTCTAGTGGGAAGAGTAGATAAAAGTAGCCATATGGGTTCTCCTACAAGGTTGGGAATGGACTTTTCCAGATAGCATGAAGGCAGAGAGGTGATAATCATTTTCTTTTCCTATCATGAAAGCACTTTTTAGATTCAAATATAAAAAAGCAAACACAGATACTACAGGTAAAATTTATTTGTATAAATAAGTTTGAAAACTATGTTGTTACATAATCGAATACCCAATTATGTGTTGTTACTAAGAAAGAAATTAATATTACAAGTAAACTTTTATGTTTTGCTTCATTTATACCAAAGCAATTTAAATTAGTATTTATATTCCTCTGGGTTCTTCAGAGAAACAGAATCAATTATATCTATATGGATTTATTATATGGAATTAGCTTATGTGTTTATGGAAGCTTAGAAGTCCCACTCAGCAAGCTGGAGACCCAAGGAGAGCTAATGGTATAATTTCATCTTGAGTCTAAAGGCAGAAGACTGATGTCCTAGCTTTACATCAGGCACAGAAGGCAAATTCTCTCTTACTCTACCTTTGGTAGAGTCTTGAATATAACCCACCCACATTGGGGAATCAGTCTGATTTACTCAGTCTCCTGATTCAAATGTTATTGTCTTCCAAAAACAACTTCACAGACACACTTGTTTGAGACAGAGTCTCACTATGTCATCCTCCATAGAATGCTGTGGCATCACAGCTCACAGCAACCTCTAACTCTTGGGCTTAAGCGATTCTCTTGCCTCTGCCTCCCAAGTAGCTGGGACCACAAGTGCCCACCACAATGCCTGGCTATTTTTTGGTTATAGTTGTCGTTTGGCGGGCCTGGATTCTAACCCAACAGCTCTGGTGTACGTGGCTGGCACTCTAGCCGCTGAGCCACAGGCGCCGAACCTGATTCCTGTATATTCTTTTTTTTGTATGTTTTTGATTCCTATATATTCTTAAAGATGATTTTTTTTTCTACTCAAAATTAATTACTTAGCCTACTTTAGGAATATTTTAAATCTTAATTCTTTGAATAAAATTAGTTTTGTCCTTTTTTAATTTCTACAAATAATTTTTTTTGAGAGGTTATAGGCAATCATTTCTGCTGCATTGTAATTGGAAACTTAAACAGATGTGCAAATGGTTGTTCTGGAAATTTTTCAGTTGCAGGAGAGTCCTGTTTTCAGACTAGAAAATAGATTTGATAAATTATGAAAGAAACCTATTGAGTCATGGGACAGAAGAAAACAGGCTGCTTTGTGCAACTGTCCTAAAATCCTTGTCAAAATGGCATCATAAGGATGTGCACTGAAGGTGGTAACCCTCTGTCATTCCACAGCAAGAGGGATATAGGTAGTGCAGACTAAGGTTCTCAGGGCATGGAGGAAAAATGTTTCAAAAACAGAAATGGACCATTTGAAAATGCAAAAGAAAATGGATAATGGACATCCTAGTAGCAAATTGGATTATTTTTTTTTAAGACTTAAAGCCTTCCTGTAACCCTAACAAATAGTACCATAGCTCCACCTGCTGCATAAAAAGGCAAAGAGGCATCCATCCATCACAAAGAACCTTCTTTCCCACCCCCCAGGATTTTATTTTTTAATCTTTGGGTTCTTTACTTAAGCAAAGTCATTGAAACTGTTCTTACTTTTTGCTTCCAATCGTCCTTTCTCTCCACTTCCTGCTAATTTCATGTTTAAGAGATTTACAGGTATCATTTTGAAAGCTGACATTTCAAACAAAGCATAGTAGGGAATTATAATTTGATGTTTTGGTTGAGGTGTCTAGAAATGCATACACATAAAGGACAATTATATGTCTGTGTATATATATGTGTGTGTGTGTGTGTGTACGTATATATATAAATATATATATCTCACTTGGAAAAAATATGTGTGGGAAAGACTGGAGAAGGGGAAAGGCAGTATTATTATCTGATAAGGAGAAGAACATGGTTTAAAGACCTGACTTCTCTGACGCTAATTTGCTGGGTGCCTTGGGCAAGTTACTTAACTTTGTGTCTGCTGTTTCTCCATTAAAAAAAAAAAAAATGAAGATAATGGCATATGCCTTTTCTCTGCCTCATAGAATTTGCATCAGAATGATAAAAAATCAAGTAATACCGGACTTATCTAGCCATCATACTTCCAGTATCAGTCTCAGAAGGAGGCAAAAAAAGGCCTGTGAGCTGGGAAAGCACTGCATGCTTTAAGAAAAGACAAAGTCCGTTGACTTGGAATTGTGTGTAAATTAAACTCAGTGTGTACTGAGCTTTTATGTATGTACACATGTTTGTTTATTCTTTCTGTAGTTCTTTCCTCTCTACCTTGGAAGATAGATTTTAAAAAATGGAAAGAAAAGAAGAAAAGAATGGTGGAGGAAGGTGAAAGTGTCTCCTTAGAAATTAACGCAGATAATGGGAGAAGATGCCAGAACTCTGGGGATAAACAGCTTTCTGTTTCAGTCAATCACACTGTACCAGGTCCTTGCTTCAGAGTTTATAGGCATTACTAGAAGTTTTCTGTATTGTGAATAAGATGCCATATTTACAAAGAAGTTTGTAATGCAGTTACAAAAAAAATATATGTACTACATTTTAGAAAGTGTTCTTTAAATAAAAAAGGGCGGGGGATATGCATCATTTATGTTTATATGGAATATCTCATTGTTCCCCTGTAGTGGAAGACATAGTCAATACTACTATTCATTTCAGAAATACTTTGATTTTCTCAAATGGAAAATTACTACCCAAGTTTCCTGCCTTTATAGTTTTTGATCTGATTTAAATCACTTTCCAAATCATTTGAAAGTCAAAACAAACAGTTAGATTCTGGAAAATTGATTTGGTGGGTGGGGTGTCTTTCAAATTAAAAATGTAAATTAAATATTTTTCATTTATAGAAAAGCTTTCTTTGGGGGAGCTAAAACTGAAAACTTTTGAGTTCTGGGTGGATGTTTGTGTAGATATATTTTATATTCCTTACGTGACTAAATATTTTCATGATGTAAGGCAATAAATTATATTTCCTATTGAAATGTTTTTATATAAAACCCTCATTAAAATATGTACTAAATTTATAAATGTAAATTTGAACAAATCCCAAAATTCTTTCTGTATTTATTGTCTGATGGAGGGAGGCAAAAAGGATGCTCCCTTTGCATCCGAGATGGGAAAATTGTCTGACTAAAAATGATACTAATGTAAATCAGGACTTCTCAACCCATTTGAAGTACCATGTAAGGGTTTTTTGTTTTTTCTTTTCCTTTAATTTCTTCTTTTTCATAGACCACCATGTTGTTCAGCTGACTGAACATAATATCGGCTCCATGCTACTCACATTTGCCTTTGATGACCCCTCATCCCCTATACCCTGTGCAGTAAATGAGATGAGTTTAGTGATTACATACTTGGATGTTATAGAAATATCAAATTGGTATATAAGTTTCTGAACAATTACTCTCAATTTTGGTGTTTAACCTGCTTATATATTAGTAAGAATTCACTTGTAGGCCAGCATCTTGGAATAGCACTGGATAGATGCTATTGTGATAGATGCTAACACCACACAGCCTGGAACCTGCCTATGTTTAAATCTAAGCTTTGCCGTTTGCTGGCTGTGAGACCATAAACATGTCATTTAACCTCTTTGTGCCCCAGAGGTGAAATGAGGATCATAATGCTAACCCATTTCATAGGGGTATTATATGAGCAAAGTACTTAGTTTCTTAGCATTTCGTAAGTTTGCTTACTATATAGTTAGCAGTAGTAATGATGTTACTAAAGCAGGGTGGATGTTTGTGCGGATATATTTTATATATTTAAACATATTTAAAATTTCTGTATTTTGGGGCTTATCTAGAATAATTGCTTTGAAACTTAATTTATTTTTAAGGTATATGTTTTAAGAAAACATAGACCATGAAAGTAGTCTAAGTCAATATTATTTGGGGAGAATGTGGTTCATTAATTTAATAAGAATGAACAGTTCAACATCAAAGAATACTTAATATTCTGTGAATATTTATGGGACATGCCATTTTATATTTTCAGCTTTTACAGTGGTCGTCCCCAACCTTTTTGGCACCAGGGACCATTCCACAGTAGACAATTTATCCATAGATAAATTTATCCATAGGGGTTAGGGAGATTAGGTTCTCATAAGGAGCACACAACCTAGGTTCCTTATAGTTTACAGTAGGGTTGGCACTCCTTTGAGAATCTAATGCAACCCTTGATCTGATAGGAGGTGGAGTTCAGGCACTGATGTGAGTGATGGAGAGTGACTGTAAATACAGATGAAACTTGGCTAACTCTTTGTTCACTTCCTGCTGTGTGGCCTGGTTCCTAACAGGCTATGGACCAGTACCAGTCTACAGCCCAGGGGGCTAGGAACGGCAGCTTTAGAGGACTTCATTACGTTCGTAGGAGATAAGCCGTTTGTTGCGGAGCTTCTTTTGGAGGTCAGCAGTTGAAGAAATCTGGCTGGAGATGGATGTATCTGTTTCTAGTTATAAGGATGTTGTTGGTTCCTTAAACTTGAACTATTATATTATACTTGGCCTCCATACATTTGTTAGCATGCTTGGTGCTCTGCACACTAAAGCAAATGCTAGTCCTTTCAGTTATCTATAAAGAAATACCATTAGTAGCTCTGTATCAGTGATCCTTTGCTGCTGAGTTCTCTTCTCTAAGCAGCTATTAATATTTCTTCTGAGAGCATTTGGTTCCTAGGCAAGTGACTATAGATTACTGATGACGAGGACCACAATTGGATTTTATACAGCATAGATCACAAGGAAAAGAAAATATTATAAATGCCTTCCCCTGAAAAGGCATTTGTGATTGTGTACCTAGAAAAAGTATATTTTAGAGAAGGTTCTATTCATCTCCCTTGCCCATTAATATAAGGGATTATTGGCTTTTTTCATGTTGATTTATTCGAGTTCTCTGTAGAGCCTAGTTATAAAGCTTTTGTCCAGTTCAAAATATGCAAATATCCTTCCCATTGTGTAGGTTGTCTATTTGCTTTGGTTTTTGTCTCCTTAGCTGTACAGAAGCTTTTCAGTTTATTTAAGTCCCATTTGTTTATTTTTGCTGCTGTTGCAATTTCCACAGAAGTCTTCTTCGTAAAGTCTTTACCCAGGCTGATATCTTCAAGTGTTTTTTCCTTGCTTTCTTTGAGGCTTTTTATCGTTTCATGCCTTAAATTTAGGTCTTTTATCCAATTTACAATTGCCAAAATGTGGAAACAGCCTAAATGTCCACCAACCCAGGAATAGATTAACAATGGTATACTTTTCAAAGAATCAGTATACCATAGAATACTATTCAGCCATTAAAAAAGATGTATTAACCTGGATGGAAGTGGAACACATTATTCTTAGTAAGACATCACAAGAATAGAGAAGCAATGAATCCTGTGTACTCAATTTTGGTATGAGGACAATTAATGACCTAGTACATGGTGGGTAAGGGGAGAGCAGAGAGAGAGAAGGAGGGAGTGGGGTGGAGGGTTACATAGTGTGTGACACTGTTTTGGGGGGAGGGACACAATTATAAGAGGGACTTTACCTGACAAATGCAATCAGTGTAACCAGGTACTTTGTAACCTCAGTGAATCCCCAACAATAAAAAAAGTATATTTTAGTGTTCTTACATTTGGTAAATTTATTCATTTGCCAAATATTTATTAATGACAACTATGTGCCAAATATAGTTCCTGAAAATATCTTCAGTGATCAAGGCAGATAAAATCTCTGTCCTCATGAAGTTTACATTCTTAGTAGGGAGGCTGGAAAGAAAAGCAGGTTTAAAAAAAAAAGTAAACGTCAAGAAGTAAATGCACAGAGAAAGGGTTGAGTATCCCTTATTCAAAATGCTTGAGACCAGAATGTTTCAAATTTTAATTTAATTTAGAGATTTTTGGAATATTTGCATTATATGTATGTGTGTGTGTGTATATATATACATGTATACACACACATACATATATAAATATATATACACACACATATCTGTATATATACACACATTTATTAGTTGAGCATCCCTAGTCCAAAAATCTGAAATGTGTCAGTGTTTCCTTTGTCAGTGCTCCAAAAGTTTCAGATTTTGGAGGATTTTAGATTTTTAGATTTAAGATGTTCTACCTATAATAATAAAGCACATGGATAGATCTATTTAGTAAAATCAGTTAGGGTAAGTACCTCTACGGAAGTAGCATTTGAACTGACACCCAAAGGATGAGAAGGAGAAAGCCCTATGAAGAACTGAGATGCACATTCTAGGCAGGTAGGGAAGCTGTCGTTTACTGTTTGTAGTACCTCATGCCAGAAATTTCAAAGAACTCATCAGTAATGGTAGATGCTTTTCTCCAGCTTTTCATAACTTTTAGTGAATAAGATAAAATGGAGCATTTCAAATACACCTATACAAAACCAACTACCATTCATTAATTATTCTTGGGAAGAAGTAAATGACCAAAGCGTTCCATGTGTATTTCACCTCTTCACAACAGAAGCTAGTATGTTCTCTGGCAACAGACAGTTTGTAGGCATTTATACTTATATTTACTATGTCGATATTTCGGTCTCTTTGGAGTTAATTTCTTCATCAACTACCATATCCTCCCAGGATCTTCCTGAGGCCTGATCAGGACTGTGGTTCAGAGTTTCCCAGGCATTGTCAGAGCACAAAATGCATGCCTTGTGCTCCTGTCTTTATTACATGCTCTCCATCAGTACACTGTAGGACCTGGCAGGCATTTAATTCCATTGGGAGTTTGTCTTAATACAAATTACTTCAATTTACTATCATTTTTATACTTTATTCATGGGATTAACTAGTTTTAAAAAATCTGAACTAGTACCTTTCTCAGGAGTCTTTCTGTTCCTGTTACATTTCATGCGTTGTCTTTTGCTTTGCCAATAATAAATCAATAAATGGCTCATTTCTTATTTTCATCCAAATTAAGCCATATATGGTTAGCATTAATTTTAAAAACTTTTTTTCTTATTCAGAAAATGCTATTGTATATATAAAATTTTCATACATACTGTGGAAATTTACTTCCAGTATTGAAAAATAATCATTTCTTTGTGAAGTATAAGCCTTGGTTTATTTTATTGAAAGTGGTATGCAAGACAAACTTTCCTTTCTATTTGTATGTTCATTTTTACAGATATTTTATGGAATGGAGATTTATATTACATAACTTCATCCTCCATAGTTAGAGATACCTAGAAAAGTTTATTAATGAATCTTGAAAACTTTGGTCTTAAACTACTCAGTGTCCTCTTGGCATACTTCAATGATACTGAACACTTCTTAAAGACAGGAAATGAGTAATGCTGTATGTGAAACTTAAGGAAGAATTTAAAATGTAATCATCATTACCAAAACTTCTAAAAACAGCATGTTCTTACTCAGTACATTGGCTTCCTTGCTATCTTAATTCTATATATTTGGTTTCTTTACATAAGATGTGTTACTATTAGTATTTTAGATCCAGAGCCAGTTATGAGAGAAATGACCTAGATTTTGTGTGACTTAAACACATACATCAACTGAATTTTCAACTAGTGTTGCTTTTAGTAATAGTAAGAATAAATCTATAAAAGGAAAAAAAAAACACGATGGAAATTTCAAGTTTTGATTTGAATGATGAAAGACTAAAATGTTTATTGACCTTTATCCATGATTTTCCTTTATTTATGTAGTTGTTAAATTTTATTGAAAGTTCTTTTTCTGCCTGGGTTGAATTGATCATATATTTTTCCTTTTTTATTACTATTATTAAATCATAGTTGTGTACATTAGTGCAATCAAAGGGTACAATGTGGTGGTTTCATATACAATCTGAACTTTTTTCATCAAACTGATGAACATAGCCTTCATGGCATTTTCTTAGTTATTGTAAGAAGACATTTGTATTCTGCATTTACCTGTACCCTGTAGCCTTCTAAGATGCACCATAGGTGTGGCCACACCAATTACCCTCCCTCTAACCCAACCTCGCCCCTCCCTTCCCCTCCCTTGACCCTTTCCCCATATTCTTGTGCTATAGTTGGGTTATAGCCTTCATATGAAACCTTTAAATTAGTTTCATAGTAGGGCTGAGTAAATTGGATACTTTTTCTTCCATTCTTGAGATACTTTTCTAAGAATATGTTCCAGCTCCATCCATGTAAACATGAAAGAGGCAAAGTCTCCATCTTTCTTTAAGGCTGCATAGTATTCCATGGTATACATGTACCACTATTTATTAATCTATTCGTGGGTCGATGGGCACTTGGGCTCTTCAGTGACTTAGTAATTATGAATTGGGCTGCAATAAACATTCTGGTACAGATGTCTTTGTTATAATGTGATTTTGGGTCTTCTGGGTATATACCTAGTAAAGGAATTATAGGATCAAATGGCAGGTCTATTTTTAGATCTCTAAGTACTCTCCAAACATCCTTCCAAAAGGAACATATTAGTGTGCATTCCCACAAGCAGTGTAGAAGTGTTCCCTTTTCTCCACATCCATGCCAACATCTCTGGTTTTGGGATTTTGTCATGTGGGGTAATCTTACTGGAGTTAGGTGATATCTCAAAGTAGTTTTGATTTGCATTTCTCTGATGATTAAGGATGGTGAGCATTTTTTCATGTGTCTGTAGGCCATGCTCCTGCCTTCTTTAGAGAAGTTTCTCTTCAAGTCCTTTGCCCACCCTGAGATGGGATCATTTATTCTTTTCTTGCTAATACGTTTGAGTTCTCTGTGTATTCTGTTTATTAAACCTTTGTCAGAGGCATAACCTGCAAATATCTTCTCCCATTCTGAGGGCTGTCTGCTTCCTATACTTACGATGTTCTTGGCTGTAAAGAAGCTTTTTAGCTTGATCAGGTAGCAGTAGTGTATTTTTGATACTGCTTCAATTGCCTGAGGAGTCCTCCTCATAAAATACTCACCCAAGCCAATTCTTTCAAGAGTTTCCCCTGCACTTTCTTCTAATATTTTGATAGTTTCATGTCCTAAGTTTAAATCTTTAATCCAATGAGAGTCTACCTTAGTTAATGGTGAGAGGTGTGGGTTCAGTTATAGTCTTCTACAGGTCGCCAGCCAGTTCACCCAGCACCACTTATTAAATAGGGAGACTTTTCTCCACTGAATATTTTTAATTGGCTTGTCAAAGATCAAGTAACGGTAAGTAGCAGGATTCATCTCTTGGTACTCTATTCTGTTCCAAACATCTACCTCTCTGTTTTTGTGCCAGTACCATGATGTTTTGATCACTATCGTTTTATAGTAGAGTCTCAGGTCTGGTAGCATGATTCTTCCTGCTTTGTTTTTATTTCTGAGTAATGTCTTGGCTATTCGAGGTTTTTTCTGATTCCATATAAAATGAATTACTTTTTCGAGATCTTTAAAATATGACAATGGAGCTTTGATAGGAATTGCATTAAAATTATATATTGCTTTGG
>CAUYRH010092431.1:0-34646 GCA_963574655.1 Perodicticus potto | reverse complement strand
GATCCTAGTTTGACACGCTTTTCCTGAGAATCGGGGCCACTTTCCAGCTCAGCTGTAGAATGCCTTGTCTTTGTCACAAGGGACACTAACTTCACCATCAAGGTCATGTTTAGGAGTAGAAAGGATGGCTTTTTTTTTTTTAAGGCCTGGGGTGGGTTTGAACCCACCACCTTCAGCATATGGGGCTGGCGCCCTACTCCTTTGAGCCACAGGCGCCACCCAGGATGGCATTTTTTTTTAACTCAAGTAATAGCCTCTTTACTATGCGGAAGGGGGACTCAGGCAGGGCTTCTGTGGTACGATTTTGTGAGAACGCCCTTCTCAACATGGGCACTCCAGTCTCTGAGGAGCTCGGGGAGCTAGTGAGGTGGGTGCAGGGAGGTGTTTCTTCTGCAGAGAATATCTCAGTTGTTGCAGGTCTTACCACCAGCACTATTGTTAGTCAGGAGATGTGTGTCACCTCTGATCATTTTTCTGGGGTCAGGGGTTGGAGACTATTTGAAGAAAGGAATAGGCTGAGGGGTGAGCTGCTTACACCACAGGCCCTCTGTGCTGCCTCCGACTACAGGGAGTGGGGTCTGGAATAGCCTGGAGCATCAGCTGGGAATTGAGTTGTGAAAGTTAAAATACAAATACTTAAGCTTTGGTCTTTTTTTTTTTTTTGAGATGGAGTCTCACTATGTTGCCCTTGGTAGAGTGCTGTGGCATCACAGTTCACAGCAATCTCCAACTCCTGGGCTTAAGCAAATTCTCTTGCCTCAGCCTCCCAAGTAACTGGAACTACATGCGCCCGCCACAACACCCAGCTATTTTGTTGTTGTTGCTGTTGCTGTTGTCATTGTTGTTCAGCTGGCCCAGGCCAGGCTTGAACCCAACACCCTTGGGGTATGTGGCTGGCTCTGTAACCACTGTGCTATGGGGCACAGAGCCACTTTAGTCATTTTTAATATCCTGAGGCAGGAGCTGCCCCTAGCGTAGTCCTCCTTCCCTGTGATTTCAGAGGGAGAGGAGCGGGCACTGTCCAGAAAACAGCCAAGGGCTTCCACTGAGGAGGGCTGGGCTTGGCTCACCAGTGATAGTGGTGAGCAGGTCTGGTCCTGGGCCACCTGCCTCTGCCCTCCACTTGGGTACCAAGCTCCATCCTTAGATAGTTAACAACTCCTCCCAAGGTCTGCTAAGCCTTGCTTTCCAAGGTATTTTCCATCTTCTGGCTGTATCTCCCAGATCTCTGGTGGGCCTCAGGCCTGGCCCTGAGCATGGGTGTGGACTGCTCCTGCCAGCTGCCCCCCTGCAGCACAGCCCCAGATGCGGGTGAGATGGAAAGGTATCAAACAAAAGATTACTGGGTGGCGCCTGTGGCTCAGAGAGTAGGGTGCCGGCCCCATGTACTGAAGATGGCAGGTTCAAACCCGGCCTTGGCCAAACTGCAAAACAAAAAAATAGCCGGGTGGCTCGGCGCCTGTGTCTCAATGGGCTAAGGTGCCAGCCACGTACACCTGAGCTGGCGGGTTCGAATCCAGCCTGGGCCTGCCAAACAACAATGACGGCTGCAGCCAAAAAATGGCCGGGTGTTGTGGGGGGCACCCGTAGTCCCAGCTACTTGGGAGGCAGAGGCAGGAGACTCGCTTGAGCCCAGGAATTGGAGGTTGCTGTGAGCTGTGATGCCACGGCACTCTATCCAGGGTGACAGCTTGAGGCTCTGTCTCAAAAAAAAAAAAAAAAATAGCCGGGCCTTGTGGTGGGCGCCTGTAGTCCCAGCTACGCGGGAGGCTGAGGCAAGAGAATCACCTAAGCCCAGGAGTTGGAGGTTGCTGTGAGCTGTGTGACGCCACAGCACTCTACCAATGGCGATAAAGTGAGACTCTGTCTCTACAAAGGAGATTACTGAATTTTACTAACTTGACATTTCCTATTATTACCTCTTCTCATAATTTTATTACCCTTATATCTAGTACTTTCATTGAGCTACATACTAAGTGAAACTACTTTTTTTTTTTTTTTTACTTTTTTAAATTTTTTATTTTTCTATTATTTGGGATTCATTGAGGGTGCAAAGAATTAGGCTAAACTGATGGCGGTTGTTAGGTAAAGTCCCTCTTGTTTTGTTGTTGTTGTTGTTGTTGTTCTTTTAGACACCGAGTCTCTCTATGTTGTATGTTAGAGCATGGTGACTGTCCACAGGCATGATCCTGGCACACTGCACCCTCAGCCTCTTGAGCAGCTGGGACTGCATGGCACCCAGCTGAAACTGGTTTTAATTGAAAACTTAGAGTGTTCTCTTGCTGTTAACCTTTGTGATTTAGGGAGTGGCTCTGCTATAGAAAAACAAGGAGGTGAAATTAATGTCAGTGGTTGACATTAACCACTGACAGGCAACAACATGGTGCTTGACAAGTGGTTGCTGCTCATAAATGTCATGGAACAAAAACACCGAGTTTAGGAAGTAGAATTTAGAAAGAAAAAAAGGAAGATTGTAGGTTGATTTTGTCAGCAAACCTTTATTACATTCTCACCTTGTGCCAAAAACATATACTTGAAGTTGGGGTGAGTCCAGTGACCATTAGGATTTTGACTGTTCTAGCAAACTGGAAGGTTAACAACCAAGTGGGATGTGAGACCAAATGGAATGAGGATGAGTCTGGAAGAGGAGGACTTCCCAGGGCACAAAGTTGGTGGAGGGAGCAGATGGCAGCCACAGAGAAGCATAGAAGGGCCCAGCTGGGTGGGCCAGGTGCCTGGAACCTCACTCCCTAGGCAAGGAGGGCTCACTGTGGGAAGGGCCAGGCCCCAGCCTCTTTCTGGAAAGAAAAAGCACCAAGAGTATGGGGGATCTAGGCACTGAGTGGCCTGGGTGCTGAGGCCCTCTTTGGGCCAAGGCAGGGGAGACCAAGTCTGGCTGGTTGTAGAAAAGAGGGAGATACGAGAGAGCAGAAGCCCAGTGTCCAGCTTCAGTGCCAGGTGGGTGCTGGAGGGACTCAGGGAGAGAGAGCCTTTGTGGGACATATGAGATCTGGGGCCAGCAGGTTCTCTGGAGGGGGATGTAGCTCTGGGTCTCAGGTGGAGGTTTGGTGAGGAAAGTGGTCAGGGCATGGCCTCTCCTGCATCAGAGTTCCTAGGAGCTGTGTTTAAATGTGCATGCCTCTTAGCCCTACTGATGTAGTCTCCGCGTACTCACAGCCCCTCAGCTGCCCTCATGTTCTCTCCCTCTCCGCTGGTCCACACAGGAATGTGTGTACACAAGGCACATACTTGCACACTTGCTGGAGTCAGGGTCTCCCAGAAGGGGAGTCCAGCCAGGTGTGGTGTTCCCTTACTTCAGATGAAGGTGGGAGTCAGAGTGGAGCTGGAATTTCCCCTGGATGTGAGAGCAGGGCTTGTGATAAAGGCCTGGGGCCTCCAACATTTAAGGTATGGACAGAAGGAGCTACTAAAGGCAGCCAATTTGGAGAATGATTATAAAGTGTAATTTCCCCCTTCAAGAAAGGCAGTCGACTGGCTCTCACTTCCTCCCCTACTTAGTGTCACCCAGAGACGGTTTAATGTGATGAAACTCAGCATTGGCTTCCATGTGTGGGGAGATAACAGTAAGGGGCCCTCGTTGCAGAGCTGACTGCTAAGATATCCACAGCTTAAACCAAGTGCCTTCCCTTGCCAGATCCTGTTAAGGGCTGTTAAAAAAGAGGTGTATGGAGTTTTGTCTTTGATTTTAGCCTTGTTGGGAAATCATTCCAAAGCTTTGACACATCCTCATTTGAGCCTATTAGGATAAGGATGCATGTTGAGTGTACATATTCATCCTTGGATGTGATGAAGGTCCTTGCAGAAGGACTGGGAAAATCCCTTGTGTGTTTTAATTATTTTAACATCAGAGAAAGTAGAGAAAGAAGTTGACAGAGGATAAAGTCAAACGCATGTTTGCTGCATGGAACTGTTCTTTGCAAAGTGTAGAACACCTGACCCTGGGCCTCAGGGAGGGTTTCTCTGGCAGAGGCCATGTCCTGACTAGCTGGGACTCCGTGTGCCCAGGTCACACCAGCCTCCTGAGGCCTGCTCGAGGGTGGCTCAGGTTGGGTGACAGGAGGCTCTGTGTAGCCATCGAGCTTCCTCCAGGGTGGTGGTGGAGTAGGAATTTCGCCATCTTTCTTATGCGTATCCTGGAAGATCCCAACAAACCAAGCTTTGAAGAAGAGAGGCTGTGGGGAGACTCCAGCACATATGGGATAAAAGCAGTCACCTGCATTCTTCTCAGCTATAACCCACCCACTTCAGTGACCTTGGATGGGAAGGTTCCATCAGCCTCAGCTGCTAAAAGGATGACACTATTATGCCCAACATTTGGTTTTGATGGTTCCACAAAGGCCCTGCGGAGCTACCCAGCCTATCACTTGGTACTTGGGACGGACTTACCTAGGGTTTCCTCCTGCATTTCACCCTGGGCTCAAGCCATTTATTTCTGTTTTCTTCACTCTCACTTGAGGAAGAAGGGAGATACTTTATAGGAAAAAGAAAACAAACCTTTGAACTTCATGCAACTTGAGTTTTAAACTTTCAGAAGAATGCCATGCTGCTGAAGTGGCTTGGACTGCTGCCTGGGCTTTCTTCCTTCCTCCTGTCAACTCCCTCATGTGCACATGATGCAAAGACAGGCTTCAGGAGGCACAGACTCAGTTCGGCCTCCTGAAACAGCAAGGCCTGGGAAAGCATTGCTGTGGCCCAGGGGCAGCTGCTATAGCCCCTGAGCTGGAGCCGAGGTGGTGCCTTGCTCAGCAGTAAGCACCTTTGTAAGCCACACATTGTCCTATGGAAGAGCCAAGGTTGGAGGACATCATTACACACTTTTCTCTGCCACAGTGGACCTTTTGTCCCCAGATGCAGCCTCCTGGGTTCCTGGCCCATTACATGCTTGGCTGAAACACTCCTCTCTCACTAGTCACTCATCACTGTGGGAAGGCCTTGCAGGGAAGGCTTTTTGGTGCCCAGCCAGCCTGAGCTGGCCATAGTCCCTTACCCTGACCTTTTCTATCCACCTTTCTTTATAGCTTCTGGCTATTATCGAGAGTTATAGATGATTGTTCTGAATTACTGTTTACAAATTTAACCCAACAAAGTGAATTCTGATTTGCTTTTGGAGTTATCTTCATCCACAATTAAGTCCAAATGTATTTACACTATGTGATGTTACAGGACTTTCCTAATGACTAGGAGGTGCTGAGCCAAGATGCTTATTTAAAAGGGGGGGAAGTGGTTAGGTCACATACAACATCCATTTCTTTTCCTTCAGCTGAGTACGCTGGTCCTACTATAGCAAGGCTGCTGACTGTCGGCTGTGCTGTGAAGGACTAGGCAACTACATGTAGCCCAGTTCCGGGTCCTGGCACCCTGCTGGACACCCAGCCTGAGATGACACCTGCCATCCTGACAGAAGTGGAGAGAGTGCTCCATTCTCCATTCTCCAAGGCAGTGCAGGCTGGCTTGCTGACAGCTGAAGCAGGGGCTCCCTGGGCTGGTGTTGGGGCTGGAATCTCGTGTCCTAAGCTGTGAATGAGAAGCAGGACCTACTCCAGAGTGGCAGTAGCTCTGATAGCTTGACAAGAGTCATTACAAAAAGTCTCCAAGCTAGGAAATGACATTTGGGGGTATGGAGGACACCATCACCTGGTAGACATATCCTGTCACTGTACAAGAGGAGGAGTTGGTCCAAATCCTAAGCCACATGTGTCACAATTGTTTTCACCTTCAGTAGCTTTTATACTCATAAAAATATTAAAGTTACCCCTTTCATATTTAGGTCATTTGAAGAGCCCCTCTTACTCTGGGTTCCTGCTAACTATGCACAACATCTCAGAAGATGGCATACAAAACTATTTTTATAACCTTAGCACAGGTAATTTGGGGCAGGGGAAAGTTTTGGATATAACTAAATGTGGCCGATGACTTATCTTCCGCCCTGATAGATGAAAGGAAAACTATGCACTTGAATTTTAATTCACCACTGGGTAGTTTGTGCCAGAAAGAACACACATCAAATGTTCAAAATTGAAATTATTAAAAAGAAAAATTGATTATTAGCTCAATTTGGGGGCTGACTGTAGGGAGAGTTACCTTGTCTAGAATACAAAACACCTACAAGTAGAATGTGAGCTGATTTTTGACAATCAGATCTCATCAAGCCTTTGAAATGTTCTGGACAGCACAACTCCTGGGTCCACTACATGGTTGCTGTAAGTATACTAAGTTGTGAAATTTTATGGTATATATCTATATGCCAATAGTGTATACCTGTATGTGCAAAATTTGCTAATATAACCATTTCAATAAAAATCTATTGAAAAAGTTGATTTGGTGGTACTTTTGGTGGTAACATAAGGACTCTTTCAGTTACAAATGACAGAAAACCTAGCCAAAACTGACTAAACCCACTACTGGAAATGTAGTGGCTCCCCAAAGCCAAAATGCCCAAGGATGTGCCTGTGTCAGGAATGATGTGATTTTACCCTCAAAGATTGGCACAGGACACATCTGTCAACTTCCTCTTAGTAAACTCCCATTATCAGGCTCAAGGAGAATAGCTGTTCTACTTTCCCAGGAGATGCCCCAGAAAGGCATCTTCTTGGCCCTGACTGGCTTGTTTGCAGGTATGTGGCCATCATCAGACCAGCCGCTGCCAGCATGAGCTCCACTTCTGTAGCCCAGGAGTACATTTGACTTCACTTGAGTGACAGGAGCTAAGAGTTCTAAGACATGGTTCCCACAGCAAAATGATGACAGTGCACAGAAGGGAAGTGGGTGCGGAGGGCAAATGCAGTAAATGTCCCATATATATAGGAAAAACCTAGGGCCACAGCAATCTGAACATTAGTCCCACCTTTTCCACTATTAATATGAACTTGGCAAATCATTTCATCTGCCTGGATTTTAGTTTTATCTCTGAAGTAGGGATCATAAAATACCTACCTGATAGGACTGATGTGTGGGGATTAGATTTAAAATAACGTTAGAAATAGCTTAACACTATATATCTAGTATCCGAACATACAAAGAACTCTTATAACTCAACAATAAAAGACAACCCTGGCTCGGCGTCCATAGGACAGTGGTTATGGCGCCAGCCACACACGCTGAGGGTGGCAGGTTCGAACTTGCCTGGGGCTGCTAAAACAATAATGACAACTGCAACAACAACAACAAAAATAGCAAGGCCTGTAGTCCCAGCAACTTGGAGACTGAGGCAAGAGAATCGCTTAAGCCCAAGAGTCTGAGATTGCTGTGAGCTGTGACACCACGACACTCTACCAAGGGTAACATAACGAGACTCTGTCTCAAAAAAAAAAAAAGAAAAAAAGCAACCCGATTTTAAAATGGGCAAAGGATATGAATAGATATTTCTTCAAAGAAAATATGGAAATGACCAAAAAGCGCATAAAAAGATACTGCACATCCTTGTCACTACAGAAATATAAATCCAAACCACAGTGAGGTACCACTTCATGCCTTCAAGAAATGGCTAATATGGGCGGCGCCTGTGGCTCAGTGAGCAGGGTGGCAGGTTCAAACCCGGCCCCGGCCAAACCGCAACAAAAAAAAATAGCCAGGCGTTGTGGCGGGCGCCTGTGGTCCCAGCTACTCAGGAGGCTGAGGCAAGAGAATCACCTAAGCCCAGGAGTTGGAGGTTGCTGTGAGCTGTGCGATGCCACGGCCCTCTACCAAGGGCTATAAAGTGAGACTCTATCTCTAAAAAAAAAAAAAGAAAGAAAGAAATGGCTAATATAAGGCTCAATGACTCATCCCTGTAATTCTAGCACTCTGGAAGGCTGAGGCAAGCAGATTGCTTGAGCTCAGGAGTTCGAGACCAGCCTGAGCAAGAGCAAGACCCCTGTCTCTACTAAAAGTAGAAAAACTAATGAGGTGTTGTGGCGGGTGCCTGTAGTCCCAGCTACTCAAGAGGCAGTGGCAAAGAGGATCATTTGAGCCCAGGAGTTTGAGGTTGCTGTGAGCTATGATGCCACAGCACCTTACTGAGATCATCAAAATGCAACTCTGTCTCAAAAAAAAGAGAAATGACTATTATTAAAAAACAGGAGCTTTCATACACTGCTGGTGGGAATGTGAAGTGGTATAGCTGGTATGGAGAAGTTTCATGGTTGCCTAAGAAGTTAAATGTAGCTTTACTCTATGACCCAACAATGACTACTCCTAAGGCTATGCCCAAGAGAATTAAAAACACAAAAATCTACACAATATTCATGGCAGCCAAAAAGGAGAAATGAACCAAATGTTCATTAATTGGTGAATGAATCAACAAAATGTTGCATATCCATACCATGAAATATTATTCAGCCTTAAAAAGGAATGAAGTGCTGATACTACATACATGCTACAATGGTAGATGAATCTTGAACACATTTATAGTAAATGAAAGACACCATACACAAATGGCTTCATATTGCACAATTCCATCTGTATGATATGTCCAGAATGGGGCTCGGTGCCTGTAGCTCAAAGGGCTAAGGCGCCAACCACGTACACCTGAGCTGGCGGGTTTGAATCCAGCCCGGGCCCGCCAAATAACAATGATGGCTGCAACCAAAAAAATGGCTTAGGCTGGTCTCGAACTCCTGAGCTGAAGCAATCTGCTTGCCTCAGCCTCCCAGAGTGCTGGAATTACAGGCATGAGTCATTGTGCCTTATATTAGCCATTTCTTTCTTTCTTTTCTTTTTTTTTTTTTTGAGAGATAGAGTCTCACTTTATATCCCTCGGTAGAGTGCCGTGGCATCACACAGCTCACAGCAACCTCCAACTCCTGGGCTTAGGTGATTCTCTTGCCTCACCTAAAAATGGCCTGGCATTGTGGAGGGCGCCTGTAGTCCCAACTACTTGGGAGGCGGAGGCAGGAGACTCGCTTGACTTCAGGAGTTGGAGGTTGCTGTGAGCTGTAATGCCATAGCACTCTACCCAGGGTGACAGCTTGAGGCTCTCTCTCTCAAAAAGAAAAAAAAAAATGTCCAGAATGGATAAAAGCTGTACAGCCAGAATTAAATTGGTGGTTGCCAGACTATGAAGGAGAGGGGGGATGGAGAGTTACTCTAATGGGTAAAGAGGTTCCTTAACATGTGTTTTAATCAGCGCGCTAGGTAATCCTAATGTGTGTCCAAGTTTTAGAATCAGGGATGAAGACCAAGTTAGTCCTTTTCCTCCTCTCAGGATCTTAACAAGCACAATACTTCCAAATTCGTAAGGGCAGATTTCTCACGAGAGAGCACAATGACAAGTTCAACTTAAGCTCCCTGAGTTCAAAAGAAAACCTGCATCTTGAAGGTTGATTCAGACTGTCAGCCACGTCTACCTGTTTCTATCATACTAAGATTCTGTAATGCCAGTAACAGAAATCCAGCTGGAAACTCGCTCCAGCCCCTAAGGATGATTGGAATATACCCGCTTCTGCCCTCCTGCCAGATGCTGTGGTGGCTCAGGCCAGCAAGGGGACCCCACTAGCCAACTGGCCCAGGAAAACAGGGATGCAGGCCTGATAGCCCAGGAGTTAAAAGACCCCTTCACCCGGAAGGTCAGTGTCTTGACTGCGAGGCTCTGCACCCGGCAGGAGGGAGGGACCCGCATCCGCTGTCTGCCCCAAGCCTAGACAGAAACCCCCCCGTGGGGTCCCAGGGCGGCCCAGGACGCAGCTCTTCGGGGCTTCCTGAAGATTCTTCTAGCCTAATTAGACCCAGAATTCTGAGTTCTCCCGAAATCCCAATCTTTCTTCAGAAGCCTTTGGCAATGTTAACGTGCACTGGGTTGCACTGTAATCAGCCAAAAGTGTATCTCCAGACGTTACTTCTTGACTCCCCCTCTCTGGGCAGGTTTTCGCAGACGCCAGAGGCCCGGCTCTGCACTACCATGTCCCCCGGTCTGCAGACCGGACCGTGCCATTCCGTCGGAGTCCGTCGGAGGCCTGTGTACCCGGGCTGGAGACAAAGCCGTGGCGCTGAGGCCGCGGACCGAGGGGTCGGGGCGAGGCGGCACGGCCCGGTCCGGCCCAGGGCGAAGCGGGGCCGGTCGGGAACCGCCCGCGTGTGCCGGGGCAGCCGGGCCCGACTGCAGCGCGCCCAGGGTCCGCCAGGGGGCGCGGCCCGCCCGCTCGGCCCCGCCCCGCCCGCCCGCTCGGCTCCGGCGAGGCGACGGCGGCGGCGCTTCCGCCTCGCGGGTCGCGGCAGGGTGCGAGCGGCCCCGCGATGTGGCTGAGCCCGGAGGAGGTGCTGGTGGCCAACGCGCTGTGGGTGACGGAGCGGGCCAACCCCTTCTTCGTGCTGCAGCGGCGCCGGGGCCACGGCAAGGGCGGCGGCCTCACGGGTGAGAGGCGCGGGCGCCGCGGCGGGCCGGGTCAGGCGGGGAGGGCGCGGCGGCCGGCGGGGACCGGCTGGAACAGGCCCGGCCTCGGTGCGTCGCCACGGACACGCGCGTCCGCTCGCGCCGCGGGGCCGGGAGGCGGGGACGTGGGAGGGGACGACGGGGCGGGCGGGAGTCGCGGGCTGGGGAGGGTCCGCGAGGGAAATGCGCGCTGGACAGTCCCGGCGGGTCGACTCAGGGTGGCCCCAGCCGAGGCGTGTGCAGCCCTGGAGGGGGAACCCACAGCCGGAGTCAGCCAGCTCTCCCGGCCTCGCCCACCGCCTCAGTTTCCCCAGGTGCCTCTCGGGGGTCATGTGACACAAGCACGCTGTCCCCCCCCCATTCCCAAATCACCAAAAGAATTGCCCTTTTAGCCAGCTCAGAGTACCCCGTAGCTGGCCGCAGCCCCCGTTCCTCCAGCCTCTCCTCCACTTTTCCTGCCCCGGCTGTTCTCAGAGCTGCCACCCCAGGCTGTGGTCACCAGCATAGGGTGTTCTGGAGATGGAGACCCGGCCAAGGTCCCCCTTTGTGCGTCGGGGCCCCACCTCTCACCCCTGGAGCTGTGTGGCACATGACATCCCAGGCCAGGCCACTGGACCCTCCGCCACAGGTGTGGTGCCACGCCCCAGACCCAGGGCCTGTGTGGGCTGGCAGGAGCCCGCCGGCCCAGGCTCAGGGGACACCAGTGCATATGCTCCTGGAGGAAACGGTTTCTCCACAGGAATGCATGCCCAGTGTTGCCACAGCTTCCAATTTATCAAGATTAATTTGCTCTGATGTGTCCTGATTTCCAGTAGTAAAGCTAATATAGCCTTGCCTGATACAGGCAGAGGCTTTCCATGGGTGACTTCTGCCACCAGCTTCCTGGGCCACACCTCTTAATGTGGAAGAGACTGTACCATACTGGTGTTCCCTTCAGTGATTTAGGCTCCTTCCCAATGGGCCTCCTGAGATCCTGCTGGACCTGCCTTCCTGATCAAGTTGTTCAGTTGCAGTTAGTAGCTCCTTTGGGGAGTTGCATGGTCAACCTCAGAGCTACTGCAAGCCCACTGAGGAACCCAGGTATAGGGTGACCAGCACATCTAGTTACACCATTGTTCCATGTGTCAGATCTGGCTGGTATGCTGGTGAGTAGGTGACCACAGATGCACCAGACTGCTGTTCACCTCCCTCTTGAGCCATGAAAGACCTTCTGCAGGCTCTTCTCCTTTCCCCCTCACTTATATTTCTGCCCCTCAAGAGTTAGCTTTCAGGGTACCCCCAGGGATCCATTCCTTGAAAACCCCTAACCCCTACCTAGGTTTGGTATATCCTGCTGTGGCCTCTGCCGTGGCCTTCCTTGTGCCATCATAGACACTGTGGCCTCCTAAGCACTGTCCTAGGAGAGGAATAGTCAATGATGTAGCTTTTTTATTCAAGCTAGCTTTTTTGTTTGTTTGTTTGTTTGTTGGGGGTTTTTTTGAGACAGAGCCTCAAGCTGTCACCCTGGATTGAGTGCCGTGGCATCACAGCTCACAGCAACCTCCAGCTCCTGGGCTCAAGTCTCTTGCCTCCGCCTCCCAAGTAGCTGGGACTGCAGGCGCCCGCCATAACACCCAGCCATTTTTTGGTTGCAGCCATTATTGTTGTTTTGGCAGACCTGGGCTGGATTCAAACCCACCAGCTCAGGTGTACGTGGCTGGCACCTTAGCCCGTTGAGCCAGAGGCGCTGAGCCAAAATGCATCCACAAAGATTTTTTTTCTTTTTTTTTGGCTGGGGCTGGGTTTGAACCTGCCACCTCTGGCACATGGGGCCGGCGCCCTACTCACTAAGCCACAGGCACTGCCCTCAAGCCAGATTTTAAAAACATGCCAGCCTGGACTTTTCATTAAAGAGTCTGAGTGTGAGGAGATGGTCAGCCCATTCAGAAGCTTTTAGGTCTTAGGACAGGGTTTCGCCAACAGTCTAAAGACTGCAATGAAATTTTCAAGACCAGAAACATGAACAATAAAACATGATCAATAAAAAAAGATCTATTCCAAACACTGATAAAGCCCAAGTATGCTCTTTTAACTACAACTTAAGATATTTTAGAACATTTCAGTAAAACAAGTGAGAAATGACTATCTTCTGATTTGGATGTCTATAAAAAATACCTTCTTAAATCATTCATTTTATTTCTGAAATACTGGATAAAAATCAGATTACAAGTTATTGAACTATAAAACAAAAGTGTTAAAATTGAGCATTAAAATGAATTGAAATTGTTCTGGTGTCAACAAATGTTAACAAAATATTTTCAAATCATACCAAAAGCACCACTTCATTAAAAGGAAGAAAATAATTCAAAGAAGAGGAATGAACAGGTTTTTTGGATTGCTTGGTAATTCAGTTAATGCAGAAAAATGAATCAAACAATGCTAAAAGAAATTTGTTTTCTGGTGATTTGACAAAGATAGCAAACCACAAGCTGAGTAATGTGTCATCAGTCCAAAGAGTATATGTGATGAGAAGGAAAACTTGAAGTGCTCTAAAATGCTTCTGTTCAGAAATAAAAAAAAACCCTGAGGGGGTGGCACCTGTGGCTCAGCTAGTAGGGCACTGGCACCATATACCAAAGGTGGTGGTATATGGCCTCGGCCGAACTGCAAAAAACAAAAAACTAGCCAGGCATTGTGGTGGGCACCTGTAGTCCCAGCTTCTCAGGAGGCTGAGGCAAGAGAATCGGCTAAGCCCAGGAGTTGGAGGTTGCTGTGAGCTGTGAAGCCATGTCACTCTACCAAGGGCGATAAAGTGAGACTCTGTCTCTACAAAAAAAAAAATCCTGAATCCAAATTTGACAGTTCTAAAAGTTTATATCCTTTGAGTCATGACTTTTGAAGCTGAAATAAGTTACCTTAAATTTTCAATAATAAAAACTTGCAATCCCTTGGCAGAGGAAAGACTACATTATCTTTTAGTTCTTGATGTTGAAAATTATGCAACATAATCATTGTCCCAAAAACTAAAAATCAGTACACAGCCAAAAGTGTCAAGGGAAGACATATTTTAGGAGATGGATTTGGTGGTTAATACAACATATTGTGTTACTTTTTTCTGAATTTTGTGATATTTGTGGTACTGATCCTTTTTTGTTTTAATTTGTAACTGTTGTACTTTCTCATTCTAAAAGAAATACTAATTTTTGAACCTAATTTTGAATTGTTTTTAAAGAAATCCTCAGAAATCATTTAAGCTTTGTCCCTATATACAAACCTGCACCTGCTCATACATGCAAATATTTCCGAGCCAAGAGTAGAAGCAGGTACCTCCAAAATGAAGTAGCAGGGAATTTTTTAATTTTTTTTTTTTTTTTTTTTGAGACAAGAGTCTCTGGCTGTCACCATGGGTAGATTGCTGTGGTGACCTCAGACTTTTGGGCTTAAGCGATTACCTTGCCTTAGCCTCCTAAGTAGCTGGGACTACAGGCACCCACCACAACTCCCAGCTATTTTTTTTTTCTTTTTTCTTTTTTTGTAGAGACAGAGTCTCACTATGTCACCCTCCATAGAGTGCCGTGGCATCACAGCTCACAGCAACCTCCAACTCCTGGGCTTAGGCGATTCTCTTGCCTTAGCCTCCCTAGTTGCTGGGACCACAGGCACCCGCCACAACGCCCAGCTAACCCTATTTTTTTTTTTTTTTTTTTTTGCAGTTGTCATTGTTGTTTTAGCTGGCCTAAGCCAGGTTAGAACCTGCCTGCCTCTGTATGTGGCCAGTGCCCTACCACCTGAGCTAGGGTGCCGCCAGCAGGGAATTTTTTTGATCGGCATCAGACGCTGGCTGAAGGTGTGTGGCCATGGGTTGACTCTGGTGTTTCCCTCCCTAGGCTGGTCACCATCCCACTTGCTAGGCTCAGGCCAGGCTCAGCCCCTTGGGGTTGAACACCACCTCAGCACTGCCCTCCCTTCACCCTCTTCCTATCCCTGCCTTGCTCCCAGGTCTTCTCGTGGGCACCCTGGACGTGGTGTTGGATTCAAGCGCTCGCGTGGCCCCTTACCGCATCCTGCACCAGACCCAGGATTCTCAGGTCTACTGGACTGTGGCATGTGGTAGGTGTCCTAAGGAAGAGCATTGGGCATGGCTTGGCTGGAGAAGCTACCACCAAGAGGGAGGGGTGTGCAGCCTGTTCCTAGTGAGTGTTGCCTGCTGCATGCCTGGTAGGCACTGCCCCCAGCTCAGAGGAGAGGAGCCATGGCTTAGGAAAGATGCTCTGCTGGTCACAGGGACAGGGCAGGCAAAGGCAGCCACATGTGCCTCTCAGGGCTCAGGCTCAGAGTTCACATTTCATGCAAGGAAGATAGATACAGTCAGGCTTAACTGTTCAGGGATTCCACATTTCAAAATCACCCATTGACTAAATGTGTTTGTAACCCCCAAATCAGTGTCCTGGTGCTTTTGTGGTCATTTGGGGACCCCATGGACATGTGCATTTACAAAGCAGTGGAAAATCGAATCACCCAACATACACATCCCCAGCAGAGGTGGGAGGAGGCTACGCTCTGCCTTCTTGTTTGAGCTCTCAGGTTATAAGCAAGTGTCCTTTCATGGTCTATTTAGTGCAACATTTTTTATGTTTTTATGCTTTTTCTTGGTGATTTTGCTGTTTAAAATGGCCCCCAACATACTGCTGAAGTATTGTCTACTGTTCCATGCTAGAAGGCTGTGTTATGCCTCACAGAGAAAAAAATATATGTTAGATAAACTGCATTCAGGCCTGAGTTATAATGCTGTTGACCGTGAGTTCAATGCTAATGAGTCAATAATATATATTAAATAAGGTGTCTTTAAACAGTTATGAATGTCGATCAGTTAACAAAAATGCCGTGACCAGAGACTCACAGAAACCTAATCCTGTATTTTCCTTGGAGTAATGGTTCAGTATTCACTAATTCAGTGTTCAAGGAACTTTGTAAAATGTTAAGTACGTGAATAACGAAACTCCCTATAGTTCTTCTCAGAGGAGGCACACCCACCCGAGAGTCACTTTTTAGAGGTTCCTATTGGGCTGAGGTTGCTCCAATAAAATGATAGCCTCAGCACTTCCTATGTGCTAGGAGTCTCCCTGCGCTCCCTGGCAACTCCTGAGGGCGTATATACTTTGGTCTTCTTTATTTTGAAGATCGGGAAACCCTGGCCCAGAGGAATTAAGTAACCTGCTCAAAGTCACACAGAGTTGCAGGATAATGGCTTTCCTTTTTTTTTGAGACGGAGTCTCATTATGTCGCCCTCAGTAGAGTGCTCTGGCATCACAGCTCACAGCAACCTCAAACTCTTAGGCTTAAGCAATTCTCTTGCCTCAGCCTCCCAAGTAGGTGGGACTGCAGGCATGAACCACAACACCCAGCTATTTTTTTGTTCTCGTCATCATTGTTTAGCAGTCCTGGGCCAGGTTGGATCCTGCCAGCTCTGGTATATGTGGCTGGCGCCCTAGCCACTGAGCTACAGGCACCAAGCCAATAATGGCTGTCCTTGAAGGCCTGGGAAAAGATGACAAGACTCAGAGTCTGTAGACCTCAGAGCTGAACCCCAGCCTTCAGACAAGAGGGGCTAAGGGTATAAAACCCCAGGAACAGCCTGGTGGGTACTCTGCCCAGGCCCTCAGCAGCAGTGTGCTTTCTCTCACTGTTGGATCCAGTAAGTTAAGAAGGGTTAGAAAGGAGAGTTTGCCCAAGGCCTAATGGTGAAACCCAGTAGGACCCCATTATCTCCTGATTCCAGAGCCTCAATGGGCCCTGAGGCAGAGAGGATTTGCCTAGTAGGAGGGGCTTCCTTTGGGGTGGGGATCATCCCTGAACAGGTGGAGGAGGACTGTGTATGCCTCGAGATTTGCGTCTCTGTCTCAGCAGTGTTCTGTGGTTCCTGGGTGGGGGACGGGAGGATGGCAGCAAGAGCGACCCCTCCCTGGGGACGAGCGTGTGGTGCAGAGCGGGAATCTCTTTGGTCACAGCAGGCCTGGCACCAGGAGGAGACCTGGCCACTGCCACACTGCAGAGCACTTAAGGTCATGTAAAGAAACAAATCAACCCTAACCAGGACCAGCAAGGCCACGACAAAGCAATGAGAAGGTGCCATGGTCTGGAGCAGGTGGCAGGCCAGCTCAGCCTGGCCAGATGAGGTCAGAGCTGAGTCATTAGCTGCAGAAGAGTGTTGTCAGGGAAAGACAGATGGCCAGGGGCCAGCACTCCAGCAAAGATGCCTGCTTCACAGTCAGACTGCATTTGTTTCTTGGCTGGGGCTCCCTGCATGCATAACAGGTGCCATGATTGACTTGGCCTTCTGGAGGCTCATGGTCCATAGACTGTCCCACTCCAGGACATATGAGAATATGTAGACTATTCACTCCTCTTCTTATCCTGTGTTCATTCATTCAGAAAACAGTTCTGGAGTAAAAATCCCCTGCCAGAACCCAGAAAGTGGGGTAACAGGGGTAGGGGAATCCAGGCCAGAGAGAAATCTCTTATCCCTTACTCTTCCCCTGGGGCCACTTCCCTGATTCCCTATGGGAGCAAACAGTTCTCTCACACTTTGGGAGTGGCATTGTACTGCCTTCTCAACACTTTACTATTTCCACTGTGTCTACAGAGGATAAGGGGCCCCTCCTCAGCAGAGCAGCCACTTACCTGCCCACCTGGTACCTTAGATGGCCAGGGGCCTAGAGTCCTGTAGGAAGCCCCAACAGGCTTTCTGGACACTTGAGTGATCAGGAAAGAGCTGGACTCAATTATACACAGTATGACTATGTCTAACCACACATATATAAAGGCCACAATAAGTTTGTTCAATGTAAGGAAAAGTCATCATAAATTAGCAAACTTGTAGATGCATAGACTATTTCTAGGAGGGCACACAGGAAACTAGTAGTGACTCTTACTCTTGACATAAGGGACAGAAGGAGGTTTCATCCCCCATGGAATTGCCATTTTGAATTTTTCAACTTTTTTTGTTTTTTCGAGACAGAGTCTTAAACTGTCACCCTCGGTAGATTGCGGTGGGGTAACAGCTCACAGCACCCTCAAACTCTTGGGCTTAAGGATTCTCTTGCTTCAGCCTCTCAAGTAGCTGAGACTATAGGCACCTACCACAACTTCCAGCTATTTTTTTGGTTGTAGTTGTCATTGTTGTTTGGCAGGCCTGGAGTGGGTTCGAACCTATCAGCTCCAGTGTATGTGGCTGGTGCCCTAGCTGCTGGGCTACAGGCGTCGAGCCTTCAACGTCTTTTTTTATCAGGACCATGTATTACTTTTTTATATACAGGTACATAAAGTTTAAGAAGGAAAAAGTACCTCGAAGATTCTGGTCATTTGAATACAGCCAATTAGGTCTTGTATTTGTTTTGGTTTGTGTGTTTGTTTGTTTGTTTGTTTGTTTGTTTGAGGGGGCGGGGCAGAGTCTCACTGTTTTGCCCTAGGCTAGAGTGTTGTGGCGTCATAGCCCATAACAACCTCAAACTTCTGGGCTCAAGCCATCCTCTTACCTCAGCCTCCTGAGTAGCTAAGACTACAGGCTCCAGCTAGTGTTTTTGTTGTGTTTTTTGTTTTTTTTTTTTAATAGAGACAGGAGTCTTGCTCTTGCTCAGGCTGGTCTAGACTCCTGAGCTCAAATAATATACCTGCCTCTAAGGAGGCGCCTGTGGCTCAGTGAGTAGGGCGCCGGCCCCTTATACCAAGGGTGGCGGGTTCAAACCCGGCCCCGGCCAAACTACAATAAAAATAAAGCCGGGCCTTGTGGTGGGCGCCTGTAGTCCCAGCTACTCTGGAGGCTGAGGCAAGAGAATTGCCTAAGCTCAGGAGTTGGAGGTTGCTGTGAGCTGTGTGATGCCACAGCACTCTACCGAGAGCAACAAAATGAGACTCTGTCTCTACAAAAAATAATAATAATAACATACCTGCCTCAGTCTCTTAGAGTGTTAGGATTACAGGCATGAGCCACCACACCTAGCCTAGGTTATGCTTTTCTTTCTTTCTTTCTTTCTTTTTTTTTTGAGACAGAGTCTCAAGCTGTTGCACTGGGCCATGGTATCATAGCTCACAGCAACCTCCAACTCTTGGGCTCAAGCGAGCCTCTTGCCTCAGTTTGTCTATTTTAGTAGAGATGGGAGTCTCACTTTTGCTCAGGTTGGTCTCGAACTCATGAGCTCAAGTTGTCCATCAGTCTTGGCCTCCCCAGAGTGCTAGGATTACAGACGTGAGCTACTGTGCCCAGCCTTAGGTCATACATCTTAATATTTCTTCTTTGAATTTGTATTTAAGGGATGGTGATTTTATGATTTTTCTTTTTTTTACCAAACCTCTCCTAGGTTCTTCCCGCAAAGAGATCACGAAACACTGGGAATGGCTGGAAAATAACTTGCTCCAAACACTGTCCATCTTTGACAATGAAGAAGATATCACCACTTTTGTCAAGGGCAAAGTACACGTAAGGTTTATGTTCACCTAACACTTCTCTTTCCCTTTCTCTGGCTATTTACATGTATTATCTTATTTAATCTTCAGCAACACAATGTAGATTTTATCTCCATTTTATGGAGATAGAAATTCAAGTGTCAGTTCTCATTCTTTTGGACTTGAAAGAGACAGTCGAATTCGTTGCAGTAAAGGCTCCTTTCTCTCCAGGCTGGCTGCTGGTGCCTGACTTAGCACCAGCTAAGCACCTGAAGTTTAGCTTAAAGTTTCTATTTCTTATAAAGTGCCTTGGAACACACATGCAGACATAGAACTCTATTTGCTAGTTCTAGAAGCTAGGCTCAGTTCCTGTAGCTCAGTGGCTAGGGCGCCAGCCACATACACTGGAGCTGGCAGGTTCAAACCCAGCCCGGGCCTGCAAGACAACAATGACAGCTAAAACCAAAAAATAGCCAGGAGTCATGGCGGGTGCCTGTAGTCCAAACTGCTTGGGAGGCTGAGGCAAGAGAATCGCTTAAGCCCAAGTGTTTGAGGTTGCTGTGAGCTGTGACACCAGGGCACTCTAATAAGGGCGACATAGTGAAAGTCTGTCTCAAGAAAAAAAAAATCAGAAAAAGAAGCTAGAAGTGATAGGATATTTTGAGGTGTGTTTTTATTAAAACTAACATTAAGCCAGGTGCAGTGTGGCTCACTTATGTAATCCCAGCATTTTGGGAGGCTGAGGTGGGAGGATCCCTTGAATCCAGGAATTCAAAACCAGCCTAGGCAACATAGCGAGATCTCATCTCTACAAAATATTTTAAAATTAGCTGAGCATGGTAACACACACCTGTAGTCTTAGCTACATGGGAAGTTGAAGCAGGACAAACTTTTGAACCCAAGAATTCAAGGCTGTAGTGAGCTATGATTGCATCTGTAAATAGACGCTGTACTCTAGCCTTGCTAACACAGTGAGACCCTGTTTAAAAAAAGAAAAGACTAAAAAAATTACTTTAAAAGGCACATACCCAGGCTTGGCGCCTATAGCTCAGTGGCTAGGGCGTCAGCCACAGACACCAGAGCTGGCAAGTTCGAACCCAGCCCGGCCCTGCCAAACAACAATGACAACTACAACCAAAAAATAGTCAGGCATTGTGGTGGGAGCCTATAGTCCCAGCTACTTGGGAGGCCGAGGCAAAAGAATCACTTAAGCCCAAGAGCTTGAGGTTGCTGTGAGCTGTGACACTACAGCACTCTACCCATGGCAAGATAGTGAGACTCTGTCTCAAAAAAAAAAAAAAAAGGTACATACCCTTTACCCAGCAGTTCTATTCCTTAGAGTTTACCCTTCAGTGTATTCACATATGCAAAATGACACTGGTATCAAGATCTTTCCTGCTGAGCTATATTAGCAAAAAGACTGGAAACTGTCTTCCGGTCCCATGATAAGAGGGGAAGGGCAGCTGTTCTCTCCCTTGCAAAATGACAGTAATGATACTTGTTCACATTTATTCAATACTTTCTGTATGTTTGCTGCACCAAGTGCTCTATACTCAGGGGATTTGATAAGTCATATCAAACCCAATATATGAGATCTCAAACCAGTGTATGATATTTAATGGCATATTTCATGGTGATCAAAATAATGATTATGAGAATCATAGTGATGTTTAAAGCTTACAGCATGACATTGAGGTTGGTTCCTCTGTGAGGGGTAATTAACACTATACCAGCATAAACAAACATGGGGTGTGTGTGTATCTTTCTGTTACATTATTGCCTTAAGTTAGATTCCTGGGAGAGCTCTTACTCTTGTCTCCCTCTGTATAAGGACCCTTATGATTATATTGGGTTCATGCAAATGATACAGAATAATCTTCCCCTCCCAAAATCCTTAATCACATCTTCAGAGTCCCTAATCACATCTGCAAAACTCCTTTTGCTAAATAAGGTAACATATTCCTAGATTCTGGAATTAAGATGTAGACATCTTTGTGGGGGGCATTGTTTGGCCTTCTACATCATATAACTTACATAAACAGATCTCAGGAAGAAATAGGAAATGTGAAAATGCCTAAAACTGTGAAAGAAATCAAAAATTTAATTTAAAATCTGCCCAGAAGGATGGATGCAGTGGCTCACATCTGTAATCCCAACACTCTGAGAGGCCAAGGTGGATGGATTGCTTAGCTCATGAGTTCCAGACCAGCCTGCCTAAGAGTGAAACCCTGTCTCTGCTAAAAATGGAAAAACCAGATGGATGCTGTGGCAGGTATCTGTAGTCCCAGCTACTTAGGAGGTTGAGGCAGGAGGATCGCTTGATGTGTAAAAGCTTACAACGTGACATTGAAGTTGGTTGAGCCCAGGAGTTTGAGGTTGCTGTGAGCTAAGATGCCATAGCACTCTTAACTTGGGTCAACACAATGAGACTCTGTCTCAAATAAATAAATAAACAAATAAAATCTAGCCAGGCTTGATGCCTCTGGCTCAAGCAGCTAAGGTGCCAGCCACATACACCTGAGCTGGCGGGTTTTAATCCAACCTGGGCCTGCCAAACAACAATGATGGTTGCAATCAAAAAAAAAAAAAATCACCAGGCGTTGGTGGCAGGTGCCTATAGTCCCAGCTACTTGGGAGGTGGAAGCAGGAGAATCGCTTAAGCCCAGGAGTTGGAGGTTGCTGTGAGCTGTGATGCCACAGCACTCTAGCCAGGGCTACAGCTTGAGGCTCTGTCTCAAAAAAAAAAAAAATCTAGCCAGAAATCTTTTACAGGTAGGTTCTGTCCACCAACAAACAAAATCCCAACCCTGTGAACCAGGCTGGACAGTCCCCGGTAGTGCTCCTGGCTCTACTTAGAAATAGAAGGAATCAGAGCAGATCCCACCTATGGGTCCTCACCTGGGCTCGTGGCTGTCCTCCCTACCACAGATAGAGGGGCGTGAGGCTGCCCAACAGCCCAGCAGAAGCAGCAGGCTGAACCACCTGCCAGACTAAACACTGACCTTGAAGAGTTTATCTAGTAATTATCCTTCTAGAAAATCAGCAGGAACATTTTGAGCTGAGTAAACTGACGACCTGTTTTACCCTGGGAGGTTTGGGGCTGAGTCTCAGGGGTGTCTCTGGGCCCGCTGAGCTCAGCAGAGCTGCTGTCAGCACAAGGGAGTGTGTGTGGACCCTGAACTGGGTAGGCCATGCTGGTGTGTGTTCAGGGTAAGAGGCAGGAGCCCTGGGCATACAGGGGGTCAAGTGCAGAACAACATGCTTCAGGAAATGGTGAGAAAAGCACTTTACAGAACAGGGCCATGGGGTGATCTCATCTAGGCAAAGAAAAGGGGAGTAAGAATAATGCATGGGGCTCAGCGCCCGTAGCACAGTGGTTATGGCGTCAGCCACATGCACCAAGGGTGGTGGGTTCAAACCTGGCCCAGACCAGCTAAACAACAATGACAACTGCAACCAAAAGAAAATAGCCAGGTGTTGTGGTGGATGCCTATAATCCCAGCTACTTGGGAGGCTGAGGCAAGAGAATTGCTTAAGCCCAAGAGTCTGAGGTTGCTGTGAGCTGTGATGCCACCGTACTCTACCCAGGGTGAAAGCTTGAGACTCTGCCTCAAAAAAAAAGAACAATGCATGGATTTGCTTATAGATGCTTCTGGAGTCTGCATGTCTAGGGGGAGATAGGAAGGTGGCTGAATGGGGGATATACTTTCCACTGAATATACTTTTCTACTATTTGCACTTTTTACCATATTTATAGATGGTATGTTTCAACAATTTTGCATAAAAATAAATAAAATGTTCATTTAAAAATTCATTACCCAGAGCCAGTGATGACAGTAATTCAGGGAGTTTTGGGAACTTGCCCAGAGTGACTCAAGCAGTGTCTGTTGTCCATGTGCCTTGACTATAAACCACCCAGAATCCTCAGCCAAGGCCCAAGTCCCAGAGTCTCTGGGCTTCTCTGCTCCACCTTTTGGCCTGCTCAGGAGTGCGCTGGGCAAGCCTGACCTCGTGCCTTCCTCCAGGGCATCATCGCAGAAGAGAACAAAAACCTGCAGCCCCAGGGAGATGAGGACCCTGGGAAGTTCAAGGAGGCTGAGCTGAAGATGCGGAAGCAGTTCCGGATGCCTGAGGGTGAGAAGCTGGTCAACTACTATTCCTGCAGCTTCTGGAAGGGCCGAGTGCCCCGGCAGGGCTGGCTCTACCTGACGGTCAACCACCTGTGTTTCTACTCCTTCCTGCTGGGGAAGGAAGGTGAGCACTGCCTGGCCTCCATCACCCTGGGCCCCTCCATTCCTACTTGGCTCCCAGGCACTTGATCTCCACATGGTGTCCAGAGGGGTCTCCCCGAAACCCAGAAGCGATGGCCCAGCATATACCTGCTCTTGGTGGACTCTTACTGTGTCCACTATTCACTGATAGGATTCTTCACGTGGTGACCTTTGCAGGCCTGCCCTCTTCTAAACGGTATATTCAGGCAGCATCTGTAGCACAGTGGGTAGGGCGCCCACCAGCCACATACACCGAGGCTGGAGGGTTTGAACCTGGCCTGGGCCAGCTAAAATCAACAATAACAACACGCAACAACAACAACAAACATAGCTGGGCGTTGTGGCAAGCGCCTGTAGGCCCAGCTACTTGGGAGGCTAAGGCAAAAGAATTGCTTAAGCCCAAGAGTTTGAGGTTGCTGTGAGCTGTGGCATCACAGCGCTCTACAGAGGGCAACATAATGAGACTTTGTCTCAAAAACATAAAAATAAATAAAAATAAACTGGAATATTCAGGACACTTCTGCCTTGAGTGAGTCAGTTCATGCGGGGCCGTGGGCACATGCTGCACCCATGACCTGCAGTAGGTCACTCCCTGTGCGACCTGCAGCCTTGGGGTGTGAGCCCGGCCACCACAGTCTCCCCTCAGAAGGCGTCCCCAGTGCCATGGTCCCAAACCAGCAAACGCACTCCCCACTGGCTTCCCTCAGTGCACAGCCTCCTGGTGCCCTTTTCCTCCCTTGCCATAAACCTATCAAAACTGGATGGCCAGTTCTCTCCCCATTAGCAGAGGCTGGTGTTTTCTGTGTGAGTCACCCCTTGCTATGACTCTGTTCACACATTTATGTGCTCCCCCTCAGTACAGCCACTCCAGGCATGCAGGAAATGCTGCCTTAGGGAGTGGCTCCCTTGGGGTGGTCCTGGGTGTGAATGGGGGCCGAGAGCCTTGCCTTGCCCAGTTCTAATCAGTTACATGTCTGTTTCTGTGGGTGCTCAGTGAGCCTTGTGGTGCAGTGGGTGGACGTCACACGGCTGGAGAAGAATGCCACCCTTCTTTTCCCCGAGAGCATCCGAGTGGACACCCGTGACCAGGAGCTTTTCTTCTCCATGTTCCTCAACATTGGCGAGACCTTCAAGCTCATGGAGCAGCTGGCCAACTTGGCCATGCGGCAGCTACTGGACAGTGAGGGTTTCCTGGAGGACAAGGCCCTGCCCAAGCCCATCCGGCCACACAGGAACATCTCCGCTCTGAAACGGTACCTTGCCCTCTGGGGATGGGAGGGACCCTGGAAGCAGATTCACTTGCCCTGTCCAGGACCCAGCCCGTGGCCAGTGTGTAGACTGGGGTAGGGAGGGTCACACTCAGGCCTCATAGGCTTTCCATTTAGGAAGAAGACCCAGTTGACAGATCTCTGCAGCATAGTGTGGGGAGGCAACAAGAGACATTCGTGATAAACATGCCACCATCATGGAGGATGTTCTTTATACCTTTTGTCTCACAGCCCTGTGATGGAAAGGTACTTATACCCTCCATGGGTCTCAGACAAGGAAGGTGAGGCACGGAGAGCTGCAGGAACTTGCCTGAGTCCCTTAGCTGGCAGGCCGTCCAGCTGGATGTAACTGCCCAGCAGGCACACTCGGAGTGCTCTATACCCCACTGTGACGGACAGCTCTCCTCAGGATCCCTTGCTAGAGAGCCCTCATAGACCTCAGGGTCCTGAAGCCAGCAGGGGAGACAGACCAGGTATAGGTCTGAGGTCACCACTGCCCTGTCCCTAGGGATTGATACAGAGAATGGATCGTGGTGGCTGGCCTCTCCAGATCACTTGTTTGAGCTCTTAGATGATGGTTTCATGGGAAACCTGCAAGGCTGGCTGAGGCCTGTGAGGTTCCCTGGGCTCTTGGGTCACACAGCCAGGGTGGGTACCACCAAACTCATACCCATTCAGAGACCTCACCTCTACCGGGCCATTTCCTAAGTTGTACCCACAGACCATAGTCTAGGGCTCACTCTGGGGTTCACCTTCAGGACCTGAACATTGTCCAAAGACATCATCCTTATAATCCCAATGATAGAGTGGCTTGTCACCTTTCAGAAAGAGACAAGCAGGGCTAGAACTCAATGATGTCTGGCACTGTTGGTCAGGGTGCGTGATCAGGCCCTGTTCAGGCTGCCAGCAGCCCAGGGTGAGTCCTCGGGGGCTGGGATGGGTTTATGGGACAGAGCCACCAAAGGGGTGAGGGGTAGGTGCCAGGCCACCTTCGTAGTCATCAGACGTCCACATGCATGTTTTTGTTAGCACCAGGCTTCTCGTTTTAGCTGTAGCTCTACACTTCCCTGTTGAAGGGCCTTGTCCAGTCTTTAAGGTAACATTGGGCTTCCCCCACTGGGAAGAGGCTGCCTGTGCTTGCAACATACTCCAACTGAGTGGGCAGGTGCAGGGGGTCTGGGCACTGCCCACCCTTCAGTACCCGGGACAGGTCACACACTGCCCAGGTCAGCCTCCAGGTCCTGAGCAGTCGGATCTCTAAGGCATGCTATTTGCTAGTCCCTTTTCTGCTAGTTGTGTGAACATCCCACATTCTGCTTGGTCATTTCTGTCTTTTATTCAACTCTAAGATCCTTGGGCATGGCTTGTTCATGGGAGAGCTTAAGTATCCTGAATCTAATGTGGAAACTGGGGAGGCCCTGCGGCCCCCTTGAGCATGTTCTGGCCGTGGCTCTTGTCCCCTTGCCTTCCATCCCCCCACCTGTTTCCCCAGAGACCTGGATGCCCGAGCCAAGAACGAGTGCTACCGGGCCACATTCCGGCTGCCCAGGGATGAGCGGCTAGATGGCCATACAAGCTGTACCCTATGGACACCATTCAACAAACTGCACATCCCTGGTCAGATGTTCATTTCCAACAACTACATCTGCTTTGCCAGCAAGGAGGAAGATGCATGCCACCTCATCATACCCCTGAGGGAGGTGAGCAGCCTCTGGTTGAGACCTGTGGGGTCAGTAGGTTCAGGGACCTGGCTCTCTGGAAGGCCCTGGACTGGGTGGGTTTATGGCACCCAGTGATGGGATATGTGGAGAGTTGGTGGTCAAGTAAGCCCCTCCCCAAGCACTTGCCCTGTGCTGGAGGCTGGAGCTGTTAGCAGGGCAGGTGGGAGTGCCCTGTTGCCCCCCCCAAGGGATCTCTTGCCTAGTGGAGAGGCAGGGTAGCAGTGTTCCAGGAGAGCTTCTGCTGGGACATGAGGAACTTCAAGAGGGATCCATGCTTCTGTGGTCAGAGCCTAGGGCCTCCTGTGGGTGAGCATCTATTTGTCCTGCCTTCCAGGCCTTGCAATTGAACTTTTGTACCACCTACCTGCTCCTTGACCAGGCTAAGAGGACCCTGTCCCTGAGCTAGTTCTGCCACATCACTCAAGGTCACTGTACCAACTCCTCCCACACACATACCTTGGCTGTGGCTCAGGCTCCAACAGAGCCCTGGAGGTCAGCTCTCACCTGCCAGGGATGCTCTTTCTTGGGTTTCTTGGGCTTCCACAGTGATCCTGGTGGAAACAAGGCTATCCATCCCATGCTGCAGTGAAGGGGTGTGGACAGCAAGGGCCCCTGCCTGGGCAGAAGGCACTGGCCAGGTCCCTGGGCCTCCTTTGCCTTCTGGCCCAATGGAGCACTGGCTGTTTTCAATTATATGAAGCACAGTGAGGGTCTTAAGTTAAAGCTTAATTCACAATATTTTGATTATATTAAAAACCCAGAGCAGTAAGATCTCCTTGGAATTTACACAGATCCCTCAAGTAGTAGGTGTAGTTGGGAATAGATGTGGGAGAGTGTGCTGCTCCGGTTTCCCCAAGGGATGTCGGAGGCAAAAGACTCAAAAGAGCCATAGGTCCAGATCTCTAGGTTGACAGGCTCAGATGTGGTCCCGCCCCCATGTTCTCTTAGCACCATGGCCCTGTGAGTTTGTCCCAGATGCTGTACGGACTCACCTCTGGGACCTGGGATGGGCCAAGGGTTTATCTTGACACCTGAGGCCCCAGTTGCATTTTCCCTGCCAGGCCCTTGACAGCTGTGAAGGCAGAGACTACTGGCCAAGTTTGGGGAGCAGAGTTGGCTCACACTGGAGGCCTGAGCCATGCTCTTGTGACAGAGCTCAGCAACTGGACAGGATGGAGGACAGCTGCCTCACCCAGCACTGACCATCCTGAACACATCTGCCCTCAATGTCCTGGCCAATGGGGTCCCCAGGGGTTCTTGCACCTGTTAACTAGCCCTGTTGCGGTCTGATGGACTCTTGAATTTCAATTCCAACCAAGCCCTTCCCATGCTCCCCTCAGGAAGGGGCCCCTCTTCGGAGGGTCCTTTCCCACCCTTTGCCCAGGTGGTCAGCCTCCTCCATGGCACCTCCCACTGGCTTGCCCTGGGGCTTGGCCCTTCCTCTCTGCAACCACCACCCAAGACACTGCTTGGATTACCCCAGGAAGCTCCTAACCCCATCTAGCCCCATTATGACACTTCTTTCCATAGTAGCTAACAAAATTAAAAATGCCAAAGAGTGTTGGTGTCCTGCTAAGAATCCTCCTGTACCTTCTGGTGATCAGAAGAAGCCCCACCTGCCTCCTGTAACCTAGGAGGTTGTAGGTGAGCCTATACCATCTCTCATACTCCCTATATACCCACACATATACCCCATACCCCATCCTTGCTCACTCTGACCCAGCTTCTTTGGGCTTCTCTGCTTCCTTCAAGCCAGTTTTACTTGCACCTTGAAGTGGTTGCCCAGCCCACTGCCCATCTCTTCCCCAGTACCTCACCCAGCTGTGCCAGGGCTCAGGTCCATCCATCACCACCTCCCCAGTGGTGTCCTCAGCCGGGGCTCCCCACTCACTTCACTGCCAGCACTCATTCCTGCTGCCTGTGCCTGGCCTGCAGCGCCCTTGTCCATCTCCCCACAGGTCTCAGGCCTGCAGAGGTGCTCACTGAAAGCCCATCAGCCATACTCAGCAGATGTCAGAGCTGAGCCCCATGACCCGTGCTATCAAGAAGTGTTTGCTGGGGGGCGGCGCCTGTGGCTCATCAAGTAGGGCGTCGGCCCCATATACTGAAGGTGGCGGGTTCAAACCCAGCCCCGGCTGAACTGCAAAACAGAAAAATAGCCGGGCGTTGTGGCGAGCACCTGTAGTCCCAGCTGCTTGGGAGGCTGAGGCAGGAGAATCGCCTAAGCCCAGGAGTTGGAGGTTGCTGTGAACTGTGTGATGCCACAGCACTCTACCCAGGGTGATAAAGTGAGACTCTGTCTCTACAAAAAAAAAAAAAAAGTGTTTGCTAGGAACAAGTGCTTGCTTGGGACAGCTGTGCAAGCAAGGGACGGTTTGTCCTGCTTTAGAGTAGAGTAGTGCCTGTCAGTGTCTTGAGAATCCTTTAAGGATCAGCAGCTGGGCCAAGAACTCCACTTTTTTTTCTTTGAAAGCAATTTATTCGTTCCTGGGTAACAGAATACAGGGAAGGAACAAGGTAATGCCTATAACCTCCTGTTGCACATCTTGCCTCCCCAGTCTGCAAGCATTCCATTTTGAACATCATCCTCAGAAAAGTCCTACAAGACCTACTTGCTCACCCCATTACAGGGGCAAACACAGGACTTAGATATGCAAGCAGCTTGCTCAGGCCACAAACAGTAAGTGGCAGAGTCAGGATGTGGATCCAGCTGGGCCGCTCACTGCATTGTGCCCAGGATGGTTGTCTCACATTTACAAAGCACCCCTGCTTCAGGCCCTAAGATGCACGTGCCCAAGAGAGTGCTTTTGCCTTCTCAGGTGACCATTGTCGAAAAAGCTGACAGCTCCAGTGTCCTGCCCAGCCCTCTGTCCATTAGCACCAAAAGTAAAATGACCTTCTTGTTTGCCAACCTGAAAGACCGTGATTTCCTGGTTCAGAGGATCTCTGACTTCCTCCAGAAAACTCCATCTAAGCAGCCAGGCAGCAGCTTTGAAGGAAGGAAATCCAGCATGGCAGACCCTGGCCCAGAGGTAAGAGAAGCCCCCTGAGAGCAGTAGGGTAAGGTCAGAGCCAGGGAAGAGCCAGGGTGGCCACCACCAGGCCCCCATGGTGCATGATGTGGGCCTCAGGCTGGGAGGGTATTTATGGGAGCTGGAAAGACCACCTCATGTGCTAGATGGAGAGCCTGGCCCAGTACACTGGTCTCAGGTGTCCCGGCCACATCTTCCACTGCCCAGCAACCTCTGCAGCCCCATCTGCACCCCTGGACCTTCTCTTGCCTGGCATAACCCAAGACCCCTTCCCCTGAGGAGCCTTCCTCATCCTTTTTGAACTTTAGCTGCTCTGAACGCAAGGGGCACACTGAAGAGGCCTGTCTACCTCGGGGTTGTTCATGTGGCCTTTCCCTGTCAGTCTTGCAGTCTGAGGTTCTTGTAGATACCCCTTTTAAAGACTTAACTGGCTGGGGCACAATGGCTCACATCTGTAAACTCAGCAACTCAGTAGGCTGAGACAGGAAGATTGATTAAGCCCAGGAGTTCAAGGCTGCAGTCAGCCATGATCATACCACTGCACTCTAGCCTGGCAGCCTGGGCAACAGAGTGGGACTCTCTCTCCAAAAAAGAAAAAAAAAAAAGACACCAGCAATGTCATTATTATGCAACAAACTTCACAGTCATTCCTTAATAGCATCAGAATCACATATAATCATTTCCCCAAGTACAGATATACTCTTTATAATTTGATTCTTTGAATGGAAGCATATGAAAAATACTATTGATTGCTGTGCCTCTTAAATACCTTTTAATCTATAGGTGTCTGTTCCACCTCTCCTTATTTTTTTCTCTTTCAGTATTTTGTTGAAGAAATTGAGTCATTTGTGGTATAGAATCGCTCTCAGTCTAGTTTTTGTTCATTGCATCCCCTGTAGTCATTTAACAAGTTCCTTTGTCCCTTATTTCCTGTAAATTGAGCAGTGAGATCCAGAACCTCTGTCAGACTCAGGCTCAGTTGATTTTGGTTTTGGCAGATCTACCTGTAGGTAGGGTTGAAGTGCTGTATCCTCCCAACAGGAGGGCCAGACAAGTCTGTGTGTAACAGTCAGTCATTGAGAACATGGTCCCACCCAGCTATGCACAGGGGATTGCAAGGTGGCAGCAAACACACACTGTCATCCCTTCTGTCTGGTTTCCGGAATGCCCCCACAAGGAGAAATCACCTCTCAATGATGGTCTGGCTACCTCGAGGCACCTTTATATATAGGAAGGGCAGAATAAATCTTTTTTTTTTTTTTTTAGAGACGGTCTTACTTTCTTGCCCTCGGTAGAGTGCCGTGGCGTCACACAGCTCACAGCAACCTCCAACTCCTAGGCTTAGGCGATTGTCTTGCCTCAGCCTCCCGAGTAGCTAGGAACGCAGGTGCCTGCCACCATGCCCGGCTATTTTTTTGTTGCAGTTTGGCTGGGGCTGGTTTTGAACCTGCCACCCTCAGCATATGGGGCTGGCGCCCTACCCACTGAGCCACAGGCGCCGCCCTTTTTCTCCTTTCTTTTATTCACCAGTTGTCAAAATGATGATGAGTTGTTTTCTACTATCCTCCAAATGTAACCAAGGAGTTCTTTGTGTTTTTCCGTGTTACTGTAACTGTGAACTTGTGGACTTAAATAACTTAATGTGTGTACCATGATAGTCACGTTTTCTTTCCATCTTTGATGGGGGTTGGAGGGCTCATCCAGACAAGATCCTGAGGAATCTTTTGACACACCCCTGGTCATCTGGTGGTTTCCTTGCTTCCTGGTATAAGAAATGTGTGCTGTTCTTGTTCATTCCAAATTTGTAAAACACTTAACCATTAGAAGAGTCCCTATAAAAGTCCACAGATCTGCTTTCTTTGGAAAAATTAGCAGCCCAGCCCTGCTGGGCCCTATCCCCAGAGCGGCCAGCATTGGTACTATGAGAGCCTCAGTGCCCTAGAGCCCCACAGGTCTGGTTCAGCAAGCCTTTAAATCATCTGCCCCTGGATGCTGAATACATGATTATGTAGATAAGGAAGGGTCGGGTACAATCAGTGTGGGTTGGCAACATTAAAAACGATGTACAGTCTCGGTGCCTGTAGTTCAGCGGCTAACGGCACCAGCCACACACACTAGAGCTAAGCCTGTTGAACAACAAAATTCTATCTACAAAAAAGTGTTTAAAAAAATTAACCAGGTGGGGAAAACTCCTGAAGATTTCAGCCTGGGGAAAGATTTTATGAAGAAGACTTTGGTGGCAATTGCAGCAACAACAAAAATTAACAAATGGGATTTAATTAAACTGAAAAGCTTTGGCACAGCTAAGACCACAAAAATCAAAGCAAATAGACAACCTTCAGAATGGGAAAAGATTTGCATATTACGAATCTGACAAAGGCTTGATAACTAGAATCTATAGAGAACTCAAATTAATCAACAAAAAAAGAGCTAACAATCCCATCTATCCCTGGGCAAGAGATATGAACAGAACCTTCTCTGAGAAAGACAGATGAATGTCTAACAGACATATGAAAAAATGCTCATTCTCCCTAATCATCAGAGAAATGCTAGTCAAAACCACCCTGAGAGGCTCGGCGCCTGTGGCTCAACAGGCTACAGTGCCAGCCACATACACCTGAGTTAGCAGGTTTGAATCCAGCCCAGACCCACCAAACAACAATGATGGCTGCAACCAAAAAAATGGCTGGGCGTTGTGGCGTGTGCCTGTAGTCCCAGCTACTTGGGAGGCGGAAGCAAGAGACTCACTTGAGCCCAGGAATTGGAGGTTGCTGTGAGCTGTGATGCCACGGCACTCTACTTAGGGTGACAGCTTGAGGCTCTGTCTCAAAAAAAAAAAAAAACCCACCCTGAGATATTACCTAACCCTAGTAAGATTTTTCCACATCACAAAGTCCTAAAGCTGCATGTGCTGGTATGGATGTGGAGAGAAGGAAATACTTCTACAGTGTTGGTGGGACTGCAAACAAATAAAGCTTCTTTGGAAAGAAGTATGGAGAATCCTCAAAGAACTCAAATTAGACCTCCCATTTGATCCTGCAATCCCACTACTAGGTATCTACCCAGAAGAAAAAAATCCTTTTATCATAAGGACACATGCACTAGATTGTTTATTGCAGCTCAATTTCCAATCACCAAGATATAAAAACAAACTAAATGCCCATCAACTCAGGAATGGATTAACCAACTGGTGTATGTATACCATGGAATACTTACTACTCTGCCATAAAAAAGATGGTGACTTTACTAGGTGATCTTTTGGATTAACCTGGATGGAGTTGAAACTTATTCTTCTCAGTAAAGTATTACAAGAATGGAAAAGCAAACATCCAATGTACTCAATATCAATATGAAGCCAGTAGACAATCTAATTCACACCCACATAGGAGAAGAATTCATTTCAATTCAAGTTGAGGGGAGGAGGAAGGAGGAGAGGGGAAGAGGGGTTTGAGGTGCTCTCACTGAATTGGTACGATGTAGTGGTGTATGGCACACCTTTTCTTTTTTCTTTTTTTTTGAGACGGAGTCTCAAGCTGTCGCCCTGGGTAGAGTGCCGCAGCATCACAGCTCACAGCAACCTCCAACTCCTGGGCTCAAGCGATTCTCCTGCCTCTGCCTCCCAAGTAGCTGGGACGACAGGCGCCCGCCACAACGCCTGGCTATTTTTTGGTTGCAGCTGTCATTGTTGTTTGGCAGGCAGGGCTAGATTCGAACCCGCGAGCTCAGGTGTATGTGGCTGGCGCCTTAGCCACTTGAGCCACAGGTGCTGAGTCCGGCATACCTTTTGGGTGCAAGACATAGCTAAAAAAGGGACTCTACCTAACAAATTAAAATATTGTGGGTGGCGCCTGTGGCTCAGTGGATAGGGCGCCAGCCCCATCTACTGAGGGTGGCAGGTTCGAACCTGGCCCTGGCCAAACTGCAACAAAAAAATAGCCTGGCCTTGTGGCAGGGACCTGTAGTCCCAGCTACTTGGGAGGCTAAGGCAAGAGAATCACCTAAGCTCAGGAGTTGGAAGTTGCTGTGAGCTGTGACGCCATGGCACTCTACCGAGGGCAATATAGTACAACTCTGTCTCTACAGGAAAAAAAAAGAAAGAAAATATTGTGATTTGGTTGTTTGCACCCTCACATTAACCTGAAATAAAAGAAAAAATTAGCCAGGCGTGGTGGTGCACACTTGTTGTCCAGCTACTCAGGAGGCTGAGGCAGGAGCATTGCTTGAGCCCAGGAGTTGGAGGTTGCAGTGAGCTGTGATCACACCACTATACTGCAGCCTGGGTGACAGAGTGAGAACTTGTGTGTAGATTATATACATACAAGTAAGTAAATAAATAAATAAAATCCACCCACCTATCTACCCATCCATCCATCCAATTAAAAAATTATTTTGGGATGGCGCCTATGGCTCAAAGGAGTAGAGCGCTGGCCCCATATGCCGGAGGTGGTGGGTTCAAACCCAGCCCTGGCCAAAAACTGGAAAAAAAAAAAATTATTTTGGGCAAGCAGTCAAAAGACCAAGTTATGTAGGAAGGAAAGGATCAAAGAGGCTTCAGACTTTTTGGTACAGTAGTAACATTTTATACAAAAAGTAACATTTTTTTGATATATAGTATAAGAAGCTATGACCGAAGTTTTTTTTTTTTTTTTTGCAGTTTTTTTGGCCAGGGCCGGGTTTGAACCTGCCACCTCCGGTATATGGGGCCGGCGTCCCACTCCTTGAGCCACAGGTGCCGCCCTACCGAAGATTTTAATACCCAAACTGACCTTCATCTGTAGAGCCCACAGCTGTTAAGACCATGGTGAGGAATTGAGTGACTGTGCCAGCATCTGAAGAATGTACTAGAGAACATACTCCAGACAACCAATAAAGGGTTGAGGAAGCTTCGGCATAAGAATCAGTGGGAGCACTGAGTGTATTTACTGTAGAGATAGATAGTGGCCATAGAGGAGCCAGTGTGTACATTTTTTTATTCTCTGACATTGGAGATGATAGAGAAAGCATGAGAGAAAAAGCTAATGGAATGTAGACTAAGTTTATTAATTCAGAGTGAAAGTATCTCCTTCAAGTCCCATGTTGGCAGAGAGAAGGAGGATTTCAGTATTGCCTATCCATAGTACGTAATTGACATTATCTTAAAAAGTGGGGGTACTAAGGGAACCGCATAAAGATATTAGCACAGAGGTAACAATTGCAGCACAAATATACACTTTCTGACAAGGAAAAATAGTTGGGGGGAAAGGATATGCTGAGGCTAGATAACTCTTTCAAGAAATTGTATATAAAAGTCAGCAGAGGCTCGACGCCTGTGGCTCAACGGGCTAAGGCGCCAGCCACGTACACCTGAGCTGGCGGGTTCAAATCCAGCCCGGGCCCGCCAAACAATAATGGCTGCAACCAAAAATGGCCGGGCATTGTAGCCAGTGCCTGTAGTCCCAGCTACTTGGGAGGCGGAGGCAGGAGACTTGCTTGAGCCCAGGAATTGGAGGTTGCTGTGAGCTGTGATGCCACAGCACTCTATCCAGGGTGACAGCTTGAGGCTCTGTTTCAAAAAAAAAAAAGTCAGC
>CAUYRH010092430.1:0-20138 GCA_963574655.1 Perodicticus potto | reverse complement strand
CATGGCATCACAGCTCACAGCAACCTCCAATTCTTGGGCTCAAGCGAGTCTCCTGCCTCTGCCTCCCAAGTAGCTGGGACCACAGGCGCCCGCCACAACGCCTGGCCATTTTTTGGTTGCAGCCACCATTGTTGTTTGGCGAGCCCGGGCTGGATTCGAACCCGCCACCTCAGGTGTACGTGGCTGGCGCCTTAGCCCGCTAAGCCACAGGCGCCGAGCCAACATTCTTATTCTTCTCCTAAGCAGCACTCAGAGATACAAAACTACCATCCTTTTTCCTGGCAAATGAGGAAGAATAGAAAATGAAAGAGGCTAGATTTAGTCCAGAGGCACCCAGAGTCCAAGTGGCCTCAATGGGAGAGCAGCCCACTGGGTTTGGTGCCAATTGTGCAATGCCCAACATGCCAGGGCCTCAGCCAGGAAACCTGTGTGTGCCACAGAGCAGGGGCGGGAAGAGGCCAACCTGTGCATCCACCACGCCTGCTGGCTGTTTCAGACCATCACCCACCTCATTTGATGCCCAAGATATCTTGAAAGGGGTGAAAAAGACAGGCATCCTACTCCACATTTTCAAATGAGGACAACTGAGGTCCAAAGATGAGAAGAAACTGCTTGCCTGGGGTCATGCGTGGTAACTTAATGGTGAATTCACCAAATTCTAGATCCTTCTCATCAAATCCAGTCACATCCCTGCCCCACCCCACTCTCTGCTCTGCTGCTATGTTCCTCTATCTATAAAATGCCCCTGTCGGTTTTAAGAAACACCGTAATAAAATTTTCATGTCATTTTATTAGCTAAATGTTTATAGCACCACGTGTCAGGTACTTATTATTCTTGGAGCTATATGTAAATATTAATACATTAATCCTCAACCTTACAGCAAACAAACTATTTTATTTCCATTTAACAGATGAGGAAACTGAAGGAACAAGTGTTTCAATAACTTAGCCAAAGTCATACAGCTAAAAAACTGGAGGAGCTGGGATTTGAACCCAGGAACCCAGCCCTGGCATCTGAGGTCTTAACCACTGCACAACAGTGCCAAGCACCTACAAAGTACAAGGCTCCACATGTTCTAAATCCCACCAAAAGATGGGCAAGGCTCACACAGTAGGCTCAGAGTCTGCTCAAGATGGAGCATGGATAAAACAGCAATGACAACCGCAACAACAACAACAACAAAAAAGCCGGGCATTGTGGCGGGCGCCTGTGCTCCCAGCTACTCGGGAGACTGAGGCAAGAGAATCGCTTAAGCCCAAGACTTGGAGGTTGCTGTGAGCTGTGATGCCACGGCACTCTGCCGAGAGCGACAAAATGAGAATCTGTCTCAAAAAAAAAATAAGGATGGAGCATGGATGTAGGAAGATCGTTTATGTCCGGGAGCAGAGCTGTGCTCTTGCCCAGGTGCCATGTGCTGGGGGGCGGAGATGGGGACAGGCTGCAATCTGGCCCTGAGCAGCCGGCTGCCCTCAAATCCCGACCCAGCCAAGCAGTTGGGGGTCGGCTGAAGGCAGGCTTGGAACTGGCAGACTCCACCACGAGCAGCAGCTTTGAGAGACTCTCCTGCCGGCAGCTTATAGGTAGGAGCTGCAGTATCTCCCCTTACTGCAGGGCTGGCTGGGCTGCGGCCAGGTCGAGGGCCCTCCTCTCCTTTTCACTCTCCACCCCTCTCTCAGTCACTCAGCCAAGTTCTCCAAACCATCGGAGGGGGAAAAACTGAGGGTTTGGGAGGTCACTCTGGCTATCTGGTCTCTAAGGACTACCAGCCCTGATGATTGCTGTGGCGGCTGTGGGATAAGATTTATTTTGGGGTGGCAGCGCTGACCTCCAGAAATGTCACTGTGGCCCCTTCAGGGACAGGTAACATCGCTGGCTCATTCTGAAGCGAGTAAGTGAGCTCAGTAGTTAACTCCCTCAGTCCACCTAGAGTAGTCACCAAGAGCAGGTGACTCCCGTGGTAGGAAGTTCTTCCTTGTACCTCACATGAGCTCTTCCTGCTGGAGGATAGCTTCTGCTTCCAAATGCACTCTTTGCTGAATTGCTAAGATGCTATTCCAAGAGCAATGCAGCAATCACAAGAGCCATTAAAGCAGCCGGCAGCCACTCCAGGGTTCAAGAATCTCATCAGTTGGGTAAAGGCTGTGGGCTTTGACTCTCCTTCCCCAGCGCCTCTCTAATCTCAGGACACAAAGAAAAAAGGAGCAGGATGCAAAGAAGAAAAGTAGAAAGATAACAAAACAAAGGCGGAAAAAAAAATTATTCCCAGCTTCTACTGACTTGCCAAGGACTTTTTCCACATCTTTCTCTAGGTTTGGGGGCCCAGATAAGGAAGTGAGCCTTTCTCCCAGCTTCCACAGCTTCTGCTTGAGACCCACTCAATGAGCCATCTGTTCTAAAGCCTTTCTGCAAAAGCTTTAAGTCCTGTTTCTCCAGGGAGTGAAGCTGGAGAGGTGTCAGCGCCAAACAATAAGGGAAATTTATTAGGGAGCAGGGCTCAGGGAGGATGGTGCGGTCCAATGGGGCCAAATGCACTCTGAGAAACAAAGGGTTATTTAATGCAGAAAATCCAAAGGCTCCTTTAAAAGTCAAGTGCTCACACACGAGGCACACACTCTGCAGCCTTCCTTTTCAGAATCAGTCCCCCAATGCCCTCCTCACGCTCCCTACCCCGCCCCATCCCAAGTCAGACTTAATTCCTGTCCTTTGCCACTGGGCAAATATTGACTTTCTTTCACTCAGCATTGCCGATGGAACTGAGACCAATAGGGCTGGCTATTGTGTCCTTCCTCTTGGAGAGCAGGTAGGCTGTCAGCCTAAATGGCTCAGAACAGGGGCCAACTGAGACAGGCCAAGAAAGAAAAGCATGGCCTCAGAAGTAATATTTCTGTCTTTTGGTCTTTTGTGTTGTCTTTCTGTTCTCCCTCCCTTTCCCAAGTCCATTTGGGTTTATTTTTTCACATTCTGGCTATTCCGCTGCCATGTCTGACCCAAGAGACACTGTATGGAGTAGCTGGTATAACTGATACAACTCTGGCCTGGGAACTCAAGTCTCAGACACCAGCTAACTTAGTGCTAGTCCTTTAATTTTCTTGGACCTCTGTCTTCTAATCTGCACAATGGGAATGAATGTTGAACTCAATGATCTCAGTGAGAAGATCAGTCTCTTCCTGTTAGGACCCATGTCCTTTCCGCTGCAGTCAAGGCATTTCACCCTGTGTCTGCTTTTAGGAGATGGTGCTTAACAGGGGGGAAGAGCACTGGACTGAGCCACAGGGGTCAGCACAGCTCCACCACTGGTGCTAACATGCTATGTGATCCCGGGCAAGGTTCTCCCCCTAAGCCTCAGTTCCCTCATAATCAAAACCACAGGACTGGATGAGATAATGCTTGGGGTGCCCTTTTCAGTGCTTCATTCTATATGGTTCCACTCACTGAACACACCCCTTTGGATGGTGATCCCCCATTCCTTCAGCCTATTTGCCAAGACCTCACGTCTCAGCCCTCTCCTCATGACTAATCTTGAATGGAAGGATGTCACACCTCTGGCATGTGTGCCCTCATTACCAGGAGCTTTCTGTTGAGCTCCATGATTCTCTGAGAAAGACTCACATTTGGTCCGCAGGCTCTGTGACCGAGCTCTTCCTCTCCCCAGGCCCTGTGACAAGGATCAGAGAAGCATGAAAACTCCCGGAGACTGCAGCCAACACACATCAGGAGAAAAACTTAAGAAACTAAGGCATTTTCTTGGGATCCTGTGCATAGTGAAAACTGAAGGACTGTGAGCTGTGTCCTTGCCCTTCCTCTACCCTGAGCCCCCTCTGTGATGACACAGAACCTCAAAACCCATTCCTTGTGCACAAGCCAACATCACACTAGGGACTCTCCATTTTCCAGGTGTTTATTTAAGTTATTCCTATGTGATCTTCCTAAGAACCCTAAGAAGTAGATGATATTCCCATTTCATAGATGAGTTAACTGAGGCTCAGAGAGATTGATATGCCTAATTTACACAGCTATTAGGATAGGAATCTGGATATCTGTCTACAAGGCCTTTGCTTTTAACCATCAGCACTCTTACTTAGATGTCATCACCTCTCCCCAGACTGAGTCACAAGATGGGAAGTGCAGGGCAGCGAAGGGTAATGAGCCCCAGATGCCAGAAAGACTCCAACAAACCTCCCACCCCACCCAGCCTCAGCAAAGACAGACCCAGCAGCACTGTGGCACAACAGGACCAGAAGGGCTTTGATTCATCTGAACTAACCTTCTACTACACACATGCGGAAATTGAGGCCCAGAGAGACTCACGGTCACATAGTGAGTCTGGAGTAAACCCAAGACCCAGCCCTGCCACCCGTCTATACCAGCCCTCCAGCACACCCCATTTGGTCTGAATCTGACATCCTGGGATCCTGGGAATCCCCCCAAACCACCCCCAAAGCTGAACCAGTTCTTTTGCCAGCCCCTCCACACCAGCTCTAGGAGTAGACATGCCTTTGGCCACTTACTCCAGGGACATCTAGTCTTACCCCTCTCTGGTCCTCAGTTGGCTCATTCCTGGAAGGTTCAGGGAATGGAGTAAAAGGCCCGTTTTGTCACAACCACAGAGAGGAGCAGAGGTGTAGCAGAGAGTGGGGAAGGGAAATCTAGATGAAAACAGGTGTGAGCTCCTGGGAAAGTCCAGCAAGCTCTTTGTCATGAAGTTTCTACTTGCAGACTGGTTCTAATGGTCAGAGGGAAAGAGACAGAGACTCAGTACTGCCAGTCCCATTCTGTAGGGAAGCTTTGGAAACTGTAGGGAGATCACTCTGGGAGTCCACAGTCTTTCTCTGCTCCCCACAGCCCTGTTCACAGCTGCCCTGCTCCCTGCTGGCTGCAGGGTTTATACTGTGGATATTAACAACAGCAACCGGTCATTGAGGACTGAGAGGGCTCAGTGCTGAAATAGGCATTTTACATATGATTCTTGTTTAATCCTCACAACAACTGTAAAATACCAACCCTGTTATCATTTCACTTTGACTATTGAGCAAGAGAAGCTCAAAGATATAAAGTAACTTGCTCAAGGTCAAATAGCTAATAACCAGTAGAGCCAGGCTCTCTCCAAGACTCCAGGGATGTGCAGGGCTTTGAAATGGCTCTGGGCGGCACCTGTAGCTCAGTGAGTAGAGTACTGGCCACATACACCAAGGCTGGCGGGTTTGAACCTGGCCTGGGTCAGTGAAACAACAATGACAACTGCACAACAGCAACAAAATAGCCAGACGTTGTGGCAGGAGCCTGTAGTCCCAGTTACTTGGGAGACTGAGGCAAGAGAATCACTTAAGCCCAAGAGTTTGAGACACTCTACCGAGAGTGACATAGTGAGACTCTGTCTCAAAAAAAGAAAGAAAGAAAATGGCCCTATCCTTGGATGACAGGCAAGGAGGGGGACCTACAACGCCCACCAGAGGCTCCAATAGCCAAAAAGGCTGGACAACTGCTGAGGAGACACCTGTGCCTTGGTGTCTCCTTCACTTTACACTTGGGATTAAATGTGGAATCCCCATTTCCTATGCCTAGGTCAGTTTCTTGTGAATTTCCTAGGCCTGAATTCCATGGACTGTGTCCATTCATTGATACACTCATTCACCTTGCCCCTGGTGGAAGGGACTGTATTCATTCGTTTCCTGGCCAAGGAACCCATACTTCTATATATACCCTGAGGCTAGAGGCCTAGAGGAGGAGACAGGGAAAGACCGGGAGAGGAACGGAGAGAGCATCTCTCTCCCCACTTGAAATCTCTCCCTCTACCAGGAGCTTTGGTGTTTTCTGTATTCTTTTCTGTAAATCTATTCTATCTTACCACGGAGGGGTGGGGGTGGGGGGAAATAATGTAATGAAGAATAATAAAATACATATATTTAATTTAAAAAAAAATAGAGGCTTCCTTTAGGTTAACAGTTCTTAAGTCTCCCTGCACAACATAACTGGGATACTTTAAAAAAATTTCCTACCAGAGCACCTTCACCTAGGCTAATTAAATCAGGATGCCTAAAGGCATTAGGATTTGTCCTCAGGTGATTCTAATCCACAAGCCAGGGTTGTAAGGCTTCTTTCCAGGGCTAAGGCTTTTAAACTGTGTCTTGCATTTCAGGAGGTAAGTTTCCGTACCTCACCTAGATGACAGCACAGCAGTCCAGCCTGTGAATAATTTAGGTCACCAAAAGGATTTGATGCTAAGATAAAGTTCAAAAACATCAGAGTGTTGTGATAGCCCAGGGCTCTTGGTTTAGTTAAACAGAATAAATAATCATTGAACTATTTTTCTTGGCATTTTTATAGCTCATCTACATGAATGACTTTGAGGTTGTGATTGTTTAACCCAAGGCAAGATCTGCTTTCCAACATCCCCAAGGTGTTTCTGTTTGTGCAAAGCCTTCCAGCCACATTACAGATCTGAAGCTCGTTGGTCGTCTTCTCTGTTTACCCAAAGGTTACATAGGGCCTGGGGCCTGTGTATAACAGATCAAGAGAACCTTCACTGTCTCTGTGGGAGGTGTTTTGCAAGGCTTAATGTCTGACTAGCACCCAAAGTTTGCTTTTCAAGGGAAGATATACCAAATTTTCCTTGAACTCTGCAAAACTCATTTGTATGGAGAACTTTTACACTATAGAAAAGGGCAAGGATTGTTATGGAGAAAGTTTTCAAAAACGCTATTTCTCTAAAGGCTAAAAAAATGCTTTTAATAATCAAAGAGGAACCAAGGTTAGAATGCTTTGTTGTTTTAACACTTCCTCAGATCAACGTTTCAGATGAGGTTATTTTCCAACCTTGTAGCTGAGATAGATCAGTTTTGAAGCTAAATCTCTACAATTTAGCAAGCCAGCTCCTTCCAGAATAAGAACTTATTAACAATATCCACATAGGTCTTCATTTCAGGGGTCTGTAAAGCAATTGTTGGTCCCATTCACGTTTACTCACCTTCTTGTCTCTTCAGTCTTTTGAAGAATGGGTTCGGCTCACAATATTCGTGTTCAACTTCTCTGATAAATGTTGCCAAACCAATGGGTAGTTGATGGTGCTCAACTGGCTCTTCTTCTCAACTGTGTTTAACCATGCTTCTCTTCTCCAAATTTACTACTTCCTTAGCTTCTTTGATAATACACGCCCCTGGTTCTCTTAAACCATTCATCCTGTCTTTTCCTTAAATTTAAGGAATACTTAAATGCTCCTGCTCAGAACCCCTCTTCTTGTGTTACCTTTTCCTACTGATTTCATTCACATCCTTTGTTTTAACTATTAACAACTACTGTTGATGCCTAAATCTCTTTCCCAAGCCTCAGGGTGCCCCATGCGTGGGCTTCAGTATACAACAAATAGTTTCCAAAACACACTGAGTCAATGTGAACTAGTCTGGAAGAGCTTCTAGCAAAATTCACATGTTGTGCTTTAACCATCTACCCCCATTCCTGATGCTGATTTCCGACTGTCACTCATACACTTCCTTTCTTCAAAGAGTTTTATTTCAGTAGCCTGGAGATCTTCACATGTCCTTTCTTCCTTCCCTTCCCCTGCACCTCCATCAGACATCATTATAGCATCAATCAATACAGCATGTGATTAGGAAAAAAAAGAGATTTATAATAAGATTTATAAAAGAGATTATATAATATAATTTTCTGGCCAATTGAATATGCTTTGCAAGGCTCTGGGTGTCTCTTTCTAAAAATTGACACCCAAATTTTGGTTTTTTATTTACTTTTTATGTGCAAAAAGATGCTTGAAGAAGATATTTTTCATTTTTTCCTCTGTCCTTCTGTCTTCCTATTGCCACCCATTCTCCACACGATTTCTGTAATCTTGCTTATTTGAGGAAATGTGAACTTCTGTCATGGACTTTAATCAACATTTTTGGTAGATCTACCCCATGCCATGTTAACTTCGGGGCTTGGAAGCCTTGGCAGTTTACTGCACAATACCGTCTCACGCAGTGATTAATGTCCTCTATAGGACCCCTGCTACAGAAACATTTGGTCTCTTTTCTCTTGGGCAGACCTAAATGACTAAGGACTCTCTTGAGAAGTTTAAATTGATATAAAACATGTTATAAAACATGTTTAAATTGATATAAAACATTGTTATAAAACATGTTACTACATGTTCTGTAACTCTCCTGCTTTAGAAGAGTAGCTAGGGTTTTATTTTTACTGCACATTGGAGACACTCCTGACTCTTGCCTTCAAAGACCTTTGGGTGTCAGCTCATTTCTGGTTATTTAAGGCTATCCTTAACCTTGGTGGGTTGCTATCAGAGCAGTCTCCAGGTCTGTCTCACTGCCCTTTCCCTAGTTCCTTGCACATGTAGGTGCTCAGTAAATGTTTGTTGGAAAAAAATCCATGAATATCCTTATACTTCTCAGCTAATAACCTAGGTCCCCTCTGCTTACAATGGCTGAGGCAGATGTGACTATTCCTTAGGCCAGTAGGAATATGAGTTTGAGGATTCATCTTTACACTAGACAAATTTTGATAATTACACAGCAAGTATAGCTGCTCACATCTCACTCTACTGTGCCACAGGTCACTTATTCCCTAAGTCTTTCCAAAAACAGTCTGTCCCAGTTGCTGAGCAAAACCTTCTGGACAAGTTGCATGACAGGTTGTCTTTAGCATTAGGCTGTCCTGTAGTTCATCAAAGGGGAATCATACAAAAACATACCCTAGAAGCTTTTGAATAGGAATTAGGGAAATAGAGAATCTGATTTCCAGGAAGCCTATGGAAATTTCCTATAGGGGAAGAGGGTGTGGGAGAGGCCCCTGACACTGGTACATCATGGTGAGCTCTTGCCCAATGCTTCGTAGAAAGTCTAAGATGACATAACTCAGGTATCAGCCTCTATAGCTATAAAATCGGGGACACATTTCCCTCACCAACCTGCCTTCTAAAGATGCTTGTGAGCAAAACAAGTCTTCCCTTCAGAGCTTAATCAATATTACTATATTTGCATTGAGAAGAACCCAAACAGTTGCTCTTTCAGAACTTTGTTTGCAGCATCTAACCCTTAACCCTCCTTAAGTCTCTTATTTATATAGTCAGGTGCTTAAAACCTGCACACGCGACCCCAGAAGTTTTCAATGGAACTTTCTGTAGTAATAGAAATATTTTATTCTGTGCTGTCATTAACTATTTATAACTACTAAGTACTCAAAATATGGCTGATGTGACTGAGGAATTGAGTTTTTAATTGTATTTAATTTTGATTTACCTAAATTTGAGTATTCACATGATATTAGTGGCTACCATATTGGACAGCACAACTCTATACAATTGAAATGCATGAAAAAAACAAAGAAGAACACATGAAATGATAATTTAAGTATTCAAAAATTATAAAAGAAATAGATTTTAAATAAACAAAAATTTAAAAATAGACAAACGTAGGAGGAAAAACAGTAAAGACACATCTCAACACCTAAATGTAAGTAACTGTTGACACTGTGGTGTATTCCATTTCAGTTATTTGTCTTCCATTGTAAGAAGGGAAAATAGTGCAAAGTAGCCAATATAGATAGAATGTTTAAGAGAATATAATGAAAACCCCAGATGAACCTGATTATAATAGATAGGATCTCTCGTCTGCTCAGATGACAGACCAGGTGTCTGTCCCTGTGGGCTAAGTGGTCACTCCTGCCCTCTTATAAATCTCTTCCCTATGAACTTTGATGCCCTAAATTTCCATAGTGTTTTGAATGGTGCAAAATGTTTTCAAAGCTAAATCTTATGCACAGCACCTCACATTTAGCCTTTTGCATCCTAGGAGGTAGTGTCTAGAGCAGTGATTTTCAACCCTTTTTATCTCACAACACACTTTAACCTACAGTGAAACTTCCTCAGCATACTTAAATTATGTTGATCAAAAACAAAAAAGAGTAACAAAAAAGAATATGCTTACTGTGCTTTGAACTTCTTTTGAAAATAATTTAATTAATGATCTTTAAAATTTTCCATGGCACACCAGTTGAAAACCACTGGTCTAGACTGTTAGACCTGAGGCTGGGACATTTGCGGAGGCCCGGCCTGCCTAGCAGGCAGCATTTGGCAGCTAGGACAAGTGAGGAGAGAGAGTATAAAGGGGAGAGGATAGATAAAAAGGGACGGAGAGCCTAATTTTCATATGTTAGTCCAAGAAAGGATCATACATACTAAAAAAGAAAAAAAAGTGAATTCATGCATTTATTCATTCATGTATTCATTCAACAAGTGACTTGTTGAATTTGTTAAGTGACTATTATATGTTAGGGTCTCTGAGAGCAGAATGGATATACTAGTATTTTAGATTCCAAGGGGGAATTTTCTATTCACCCTCTGAAGTAAAAATCAGTTGACAAAAAGCACATTAATAGGAGAAAAAGCATATAAATTTATTTCTTCATACTTTTATGTGACATGGGAGCCTAGAATGAAGACCCAAAGATACAAGAGAAACTATCCATTTTTACGCTTGGGTTCACCAAAGTATGGACAGCTATGTAGAAATTGAATGGGACAAAAGGGTATGATCTAATACTAACAGACCAAGTGGAGAAACACAGCTCAGCCTGTCTATTTTCTGGGTATGGGGCAAAGTCCCTCTCTGGAATGGAGGTCTTATGACCTACAGTCAAAGAAGGTAGCTTCTTAAAAGAATGAGCACTTCTTTGGGGTTGTTCCTCTGTGAATTGAGAGACAGAAAGATTGAGTAACTGACCACATATTTCACACCTAGAGAAGGCCCCAGGTCCACGGACACTCACACAAGGTCATTAACCTCTGAAGATAGTCTTTAGTTAAAATAATGCTATTTTGTCCATCATAGATTTTTTGCATTAAGGTCAATTTTTGAAATATTACATTAAAATATTATTCATCTTTATTACTGAGCTTTTTAGCATCTCCTTAAATTTTGCACTTGAGACCATAACCAAATGATGGGGAAAGCTTAAAAGAAAACCTTACTTCATTTACCTACCTAGAAATTGCCTCTAAAAAGGGGAATGAGGGCGGTGCCTGTAGCTCAGTTGGCAGGGCGTGCTGGCCACATACACCTAGGGTGGCAGGTTCGAACCTGGCCCAGGCTGCTAAGCAGCAATGAAGCTGCAACGAAAAAATAGCTGGGCATTGTGGCGGGCACCTATAGTCCCAGCTATTTAGGAGGTTGAGGCAAGAGAATCACTTAAGCCTAAGAGAGGTTGCTGTGAGCTGTGATGCCACAGCACTCACAGGGCGACAACTTGAGACTCTGTCTCAAACAAAATGAACACATAAATAAAAATAAATAAAAAGGGGAATGAATTAGACATCCTGTCCTTTTTTTTTTTTCTTAAGAAGATCATGCTAAGCCCTCCCTTTGGTTTTGCACCATGTTTCCAGGAATGATGATGACCAGTCACAAGAATGAGGATGATCTCGGTCTGTGGCTGAGTCGGGCACAGGCCCAGTGAATTTCTGAGACTTCTCTGCACGGAATCACTTAGGAATAAATTTAAGACTAGTTAGATTTTGGCTGTGTCTCTTTAGCAACTTAGGCAGTAGATGAAATGCCTTCTAGAAAGAATATTCATTCTTCATCCTACTACTAGCTTACACTTAAGCTTTTGACTTTTGCTTGCTTGGAATTACTGACTCATACTAACGTGAACTAGGCAGTAAAGGAATACTGGAGGCATACTCTGAGATAGCGTTAGAAAACAAGTTAATTAACTTGTTTGAAAGGAAGAGGATGCTTATCAGGTCGGGAAACAGGTAAACAGTTTGCAGTGAAAGATTCAGACAAAGTGGAGCCAGAAGTACAAAGTGAAGCCTCTTTCTGGGAAGGTAGGCAAATACCAGGCCTCGCAGGTTGAGCCATACCCTGTCTGACTTCATCTGCCTCAGTCGTATTCTCTTGGGGAAGGAGAAAGGGTACATGCTGGACATCAGTAATTTTAAACATTCTGCCCAGTAATTCTAATGAGCACCAGAGTGGAGAAGAGTGGAGAAGAACTGTGCTAGGGAACGATGGCCTGGCTGGCCAGGGAAACTAATTCCCAATAAGTGTAAGTGGCTAAGAATGGATTCCTATGTTTCTCCTGCCCATGTTGTCAGCAGATTGACAGTAACATACCTTTGGTTTAGGGTAGCATGATGCCAGGGCAGGTTCATGGGAAAGGATAAAGCAATATAGAAGGAGCTAAAAAAAAGTATACACATTTTAAGAAAGAAAAAAAACTGTATTAAAATTGCAATACTCAAGTCACATTTGACTTTTGCAATTACAAGAAATATGATGCAATATACAAGATAATAAACTTTATCAGTACATATTGAGTATTATAATTTTAATATGGTTTTCTTTTCTTTCTTAAAATGTGTATGCATTTTTTCGGCACCTTCCATATTGGTGAAATGCCTCCTTCTTCCCAGTCATCATGCTAGGTGCTTTTCACGTGGCTTAATTCTCAGATGAGGTCAGTATGATCACCTCCACCTGAAGAGACGAGAAAACCGATGCTTTTAGATAAGGAAGCCTCTCATGAACATGCTCAAATAGTCCACAAAGCATATTCCAGCCCTGCTCATTCTACAGACCTTACAGAATTGCCTACATGTCTGCCCTCTGCACTGCACATCAGCACCACCAAAATGCAGCTCTCTGGTTAAATGATTGGAGAGCCCCACATTCTCTGGCAACTTGAAGGGCTGAAGGATGTGATTGTGTTTAGACAGAGATGGTACAAGGAGGTCTTTTGGGGGGAAACTGGCTCCAACCAAGGTCATCTCCCTGAGAAAAGATTTTCCATTCCTCTTTTTGCTTCCCCACCTCATTTTCTCCACAGTTAACCCTTTTGAGCTCTAAATCTGTGCCAAGCACTGAATATTCACACATCTCAACACCTAAATGTAAGTAACTGTTGACATTGTGGTGTATGCCCTTTTAATTATTTCTTTTCCATTGTAACAAGAGAAAATGGTGCAAAGTAGCCAACATACAGATAGAATGTTTAAGAGCATATAATGAAAACCCCAGATGAACCTAATTGTAATAGATAGGATCTCTCTTTCAATTTGGTAGAAATTATTATATCCATGTTAATTGATGACTCTGAGGCTCACTGATGCCAAGAAATTACCTGGCTTCTCACAGCTGGTAAATAACAGATATATTCAAAGTTAGGTGTCCTTACTCCAGAGTCTGAACTCTGAAACATGGGCCATCCTGCATATGCTAATGCCTTTCCAGTAAGGAGGAGCTTTCTGTTGCTAAACACCATAAAATTTCCACCATCTGGGTATTTTTCCATTTAAGGAGACGGCATATTTTACCTGGGTCAAGTGGTAGTTTACTCACAGCACAAGGAAATACTAGATGTTAAGAACTCTCTATAGTTTGACCTCAGCCCATAATTATGTAAGTTTATTTTTTAGCATACCAGGAACTTTCCACTTCAGATGAGATTAGAAATAGCCCCCCGGCTCCCAAAACCTAGTGTGTAATATGGGTGCAGCACCAGTCAACAGATGCAAAATGACAGCAATTTTAGCATTCAGAGCTTTTTCTTTCTCTCGTATTCAACCCACATATGCTCTCATCTTTTGGCTTCATTTCCCCAAAAAATGTGAGACCCAGAGAAGATGCTTGAGGCAAAAGTCCATCTTTTTACATCTTTGTTTCTCCAGCACCAATACAGTGCCTGACACAGTACAGGCATCTGGAAAGTATGTGGTGGATGAATTAATTAATTAATTAATGAAGTCTGTACCAGAAATGTGAAGAAGGTGCTCCTGATCCCCCATTTATAGGAATACACAGAGACATTTTTCTAAAAGTGCAGCTGATTACCAGTAAGCCACCATGTCATCCTCTGCCTTGCTTCTCCTGTTTGTGGATGTGTTTTTTTTAAACTGCCTCCCTGCAGCTGGATTTACTGACCCCTCTGTGGTCTTACAATTATCCTCACCCCCATAAGGCTTCCGTGGATGATGGAGGGGACAGGGAGCATATCAATGGCTTAGGAAAGGACAAGGTCCCCACGACGGGATTCCGGGTGCTCAGCTACAGCTGCTGGCTTCACCACACCCCCTCAGACTCCCCAAACGCACCAAATCCTCATGCCAACCCTGCCGGGCAGGTGTGTGTGCCTATTAGGGTTAGGTTTGTGTGTGTGCAACAGACACCCAACTGGAAGCGATTACCCAAAGAAGAGTTTCTCTCTCTCAGGCAGCAGGAGCTGCAGAAGCATTCAGGGCTAGTCTCAGGGCTTTGCAGAGCCAGGAGGGTCTTACGCTCCTTTCAGCTTTCAGCTCCACCACGCTTAGCTGTGGCTTTGGGCTTCACACTCACTAGGTGGCTGTTTCTCTTCCAGCATCCTGCATGTGTTCCAGGTAGAAAAAGAGAGAAAGGATGAAAGGCAAAGGCCTCTGCCAACTGAACTCAGGCCCTTAGCAAGTTTTCCTGCATCCCCTCCCAGGAATGTCTGCTTTATCTCACTAAACACACCTGGGACTCTGGGGGCATGGATGTTTTTTAATAAGTCACATCATTGCAAGACAAAGTCGGGGTTCTTTTCCTAAGGACAAAGGGCAGATGAGACCGCCATTTAATTGGGTCTTGCCACAACATGGGAGCATTCAGTGCTCCAGGGAAGAGCCATGGGTTGCCTGATTTTAGGGTCCTGCTTCTCCTCACCTCTGATGGCCCAGTCTAGAGCACCAGGCTTCTGTCTTGCTTCCCCTCCCCACCCCAGGGTCCTTCTGTCTTTGGACCAGATCCTGGGCCTGGTCAGTGTGCTGCCTGGTCTCTCCCTTTAATCAGTGGGTGGGATCCTCACCCACAGTCCTCCAGCTCCCAGGCTGGACCTCCTTGAACTTGACACTGTCCAATTCACGTCTCAACTTGTCCTGAGGATGACCCAAAGCCTATTCCTACGGTCAGGTTAGTTTCAGTATCCAGAAGGCAGGAAGAGAGAACCTAACTTCCTGTGGTAACGGCATTCCAGAGCACTTTGCCCTTGTCTGTCCGGAGGCTGGATTTACCCACCATGCTCAGAGGAGAAGGGGGGCAGCTTTCATTCTCCTTCTTGGATTGCCTGACTAAGAAGGGGCATCCAAGGAGTGGTTCAGGGGCACACAGGGATCACAGCAGAGCACCATCACGGGAGGGAGGCCCCGGGGAGCTGGAAGGCATGCTGCCATCACCTACCTCACTTTGGGCTTTATTCACACAAAACTGAGGGCTAGACAGGTGGGAGTCACTTCTCCAAAGGAGGCAAAACTGCACCCCGCACATGGAATGTCAGTCACGCTGCCCACAGGGTGTGTCAGGAGAGCTACACGTCTGAGACCACCTGGCAGCATTCCTGCCCTAGCTCTCTCCCAGCCTCCTTCACCTACAAGCAAGCCTCTGACTAACTAGCAGGGGGGCACAGGGAGGGGCGGGGGAGAGATACAGGGGCATTTCCATGTTCCGAACAAGGAGAGAATTTCGGCAGAGAGTTGGGAGGACAGCACTTCAGGGGAGTCAAGTGCCAAGTGGTTAGATGGAGAGAACTTAAGACATTAATGGTCACAGGGCACAATAAGAGGTCCAGAGAAATGATGGTATTTATTTGAAGATGCTCTGGTTCGCATAGCAGAGAGAATGGCAATGGCAGCTGTTACCCACTGAGCACCTGCTGTGGGCGGGAGCTTTCATTAGAACTTCACCTGAATCAACGACCTGATGCTCTGACAGCCCTGAGTTCAGTACCGAAGGTCCACAGGTCAAATGTGTTTCCAGTCCACATATACTGTATATTAGGTAATGATTTATGGGATTGTCTGAGGCAGTCCCCAGTAAGCAGGCACTTTAATATCTCTCCAGCAAGGAGGCTGGACACAGACCATCAAAACCCTCATGTCAATTTTGACACCAAGTAAGTTTGGGCACACAACTTAAGAAAAAAAATTGGTTTGGGCATTTAGGACCTGAGATCTTTTGATCTGCATCCTTATCCTTATTTTCCAGAAGAGAAAACTGGCCATCAGTCTCTATCGTCTGCGATGTTTTGTTCCACTGTCCTATGATCATGCACATCCAGCCTCCTACCCGCATCACATGTCACTATAGTGTAAGCAACCCCATCCAGTCTTTGTAGAAACGCTAAGGAAGGGGAGAAAGTTCTGATGCACCTCTTTAACAAATGGAGAAACCTGGGCTCAGAAAAATGGTGTCACCTTCAAGGGCACAGAATGTATCGGCAGAGATGCAATCCAAGCCGAAAGGCAGGTCTGCAGGACCGTCCCCGTCCCTATGCCATTTGGACATGTTCCTTCAGAACTATTTGAAGGAAGAGTACCATGAAGAGAAACGTTAGTATTTGTGATGTTTGGGGGGACGTGATTGAAGTGGCAGGAGAATCACAGTGGAAATGTGGGCACTTGTGCTAGCTTTTTCAGAAAATTACCGAAGATGAGGATACGGTGGACACCTTATCACCCCCAAATGCCACCGAAAAGGTTATCTAACCAGACAAGCAAGAACACATGACGGGGGGAGCATCGGCAGCATTTGTTCTCTGAGACTGAGATAATCCTTCCCAATATCAGGGTTATCTGAGGTCTCCTGCCTGATCCAAGGGCAGTGGAGAAAGCAAACAAGCAACCGAACATTGTCCCGAACATGTCTTACCCCAGAGGCCCCAGGCTGAGCCTCAGAAAACCACAGCCATGGAGAGTCGGGTTGTCTGTGCTATTGGAAAGGTGTCGGAGAAGGCTCTGGTCTTCTGTCCCTGAGACTTCCAGGAAAGTCAGCCTCAAAGGGAAGAGGGCGCTGGTGTGCTCAGAGCATGTAGGCCTAGACAAGGGCAGGTGTCCAGGCCGGGTAGGGCAGGGTCTCTGGGAAGAACCTGATACTCTTCCGTCTGCTCACATCACCACATCACAGTGCATCACTTCTACCCAGAATCTAAGATACTCAACTGGCACTGACTACATGGTGCAACTTAAGAACACCAAAAAGAGCACCGCCTTCCCGCACCTCACAAATACCTACCCTTGCAGGGACTCCTGTGTGCTGACGAATTCCACAGAGGACACTCCATACAAGGATTTTATGAAAGAAGTGCCTGACGAATGCACCATCCATCTGTCTGGAATGTTCTCCCCCCGGCCTTCCATGCGTCAAATCTCCACTCATCTTTCAAGACCTTCTCCAGGCCTGTGCCTCTTTCCTGAATATCCCCAGTAGCTTTCATTGCATACCTCTTGTAAGCCTGTCTCACTCCATAATATAGTTATGTGTTTACTGGTGGCTCTCCCACACCGGCTAGTGAATTCAATAGTATATACCTCATGAGGACTCCACGGGGCGACGTGTGTAAAGGACTTAACAAACCGAGTACATATCAATCAGACGCTAGCAATCCTCTTCTCTTGCCTTCTGCCAATTCTTCCATTGAATTATTTCTAGCATCCTCTTCCTTCCCTCCTGCTTCTCTAGCACCACCCTAATCTATTACTTTTAAGACCTCACAAACTGTCCTCTGGGTCTCCAAAATCTTCAGTTGAATTTTAATATATCGTACAGGCTGCTGACTAATGATTTGCCCAATGCTATTTCTGTCTGTGAGTTCCTCTACACGTACCCGCCAAGGACTGCAGTAGCTCCCGGAGGTTCCCTGCAGCCGCCAAACTCCTTGTATGGAGTCCGCAGTCCACTTGCTCCTCCCAGACCAAAACCCGTATCGAAGTCTTCCAGGTGATTCCATCCCCAGTCCCAAACCTTCTGTGCTAGTAACTTACTCTAATACCTTTGTTCTCACAGAATCTCACATATTCTGCTAGCTTACGATGTTCTTCTTACCCCACACCACCTACCAAATCCTCCATTCCAGGTTTAGCGTAAGTTGGGTATCCTCCATCAGTCAATCGCAGAGTTTAGGTAGTCAGTTAATAGTACTATGTATTAAGTCATGCCACCCTGGTTGCAGGGGATACAAAGGAGGGCCTCTGAGCTCTCAGAAGCTGAAGTCTGCCTGGGAGCTCTAAGCTCACTCACATCCAACCTTATTAACCACTTAAGATAGATACTAAGTGTATCCTGTATTTGGCTGGCTCTCTTCATGACCTGGTATGTCAGGACTCGAGTTTCCTGGAACATTTCTCCTAAGCATTTCTGAAGGTCCATAAATGTTTTCTCACATGAGCTCATGAACAAGGCCTGGCAGCTTCTCTGTCGATTAAAGGTGCTTTTGACGATAAGTGATAGAGCATCTGACAGTGTGTCAAGCAACAAAAACATCAAACACCTGACAGCACAAGCAGTCTGGAGGGAAGCATTCGTGTAAAGCTTAGTGCGTTCCAGGAGAGCAGCGGATGAACGGCAAGGTTGACCGGCCTTGGGCTACTGACTGATGAATCCTTAAACTCTCCCTGACTGCTGGAAGGCAATGTTCCAGCGGCCGATACAGGCAGACAGGCACGTAAAAGTACATGCAGGAGAAGACGGGAAGCAAAGGGATCAAGTGGCCCACTTATGGGTAAGGAAGGTTATCTAGGCAGGGACCTTACAGGGAATAAGGACCTAATTTGGGGTACTTTTTGTGAACTTCTCTGCTGTGCCTGACATTCCACCATGTTAGCAGTAGATTGAGAACAACAGACAAGTGAAGGGGAGGACCCGCACCTTCACTGCACGACACCACCCCTTCCTATCTTTTTCTTCCACGTCTCCTAATGCTTATGTATGTATATTAAAAACTCAAAGTTCTGTGGGCAATAATTGAAGACTTTAAGGAAACAGCATCCACAGATGGACTGTGTATCTGTGTTAGATGGTCAGGGACACTGCTGATGGCCCACCCAGCACTCATTCCCTCCTTCCTCCTTCCCAGTAGAACTTGAACGTTCATCGGGTGTGCAGCCAGGCCAGCACTGTGCACCTAGGCAAGGCTCAGCCTCCCTGGACGGAGTCCAGCAGTGTCCTTAGGGACCCAGGCTCTTTCCCCTCCTTAGCCTCTTGGCTCTTCATTCCCCTGTGTGTAGTCCAGGGCCCAGGGTGGCTGTCATCACTCCAGGCATCATGACTGAGGCCAAAAGACAAGGAGGCAAGTGGCAGGGTCACAAGGTTTTCTCTTCTCAGTGCTTGGTTTGCCCTTTTGTTCAGAAAGGGAAGCTGCCAACGCCTAGCATCCTATTGCGACTCCCTGCCCCAGGCCAGGGTGAGCCCTACTGAACCTCCACCTTACGCAGGCACCACTCTCCCTTATGGTAGGGTTTTCAGGTTTACAAATTAAAATATAGGACACCCAGATAATTTGAGTTTGTTTTTTTTTGTGGAGACAGAGTCTCACTCTATAGCCCTCGGTAGAGTGCTGTGGAGTCACAGCTCACAGCAACCTCCAGCTCCTGGGCTTAAGCGATTCTCTTACCTCAGCCTCCCAAGTAGCTGGGACCACAGGCACCCCCCACAGCGCCCGGCTAATTTTTGATGCAGTTCGGCCGGGGCCGGGTTTGAACCCGCCGCCCTCGGTATATGGGGCTGGCACCCTACTCGCTGAGCCACAGGCGCCACCCATAATTTGAGTTTTAGATAAACAACGAATAATTCTTCATATAAGTTTACCCAAATGTTATATGAGCTATACTTACACTAAAAAGTCATTTGTAGCTTATCATAACTGCACACCCTGTATTTATCTGGCAGCTCTTCCTTATGGCCCCTACCACAATTTCCACCAAGTCCCACTGGGTCCTTAAGGCGCTGTCCCCAGGGATGATGGCCTGGCATTCTCCAAATGCCACTGCTCTGGGTAGTTCAGAAGCATAGCCTAAATACCTCTCTTCACCTTTAATTTTTTTTTTAAATACATGTATTTTATTATTCTTCATTACATTATTTCCTCCCCCCCCCCACCCTTCAGTGGTAAGACAGAATTGATTTACAGAAAAGAATACAGAAAACACTAAAGCTCCTGGTAGAGGGAGAGAATTCAAGTGGGGAGAGAGAAGCTCTCTCCCTTCCTCTCCCGGTCTTTCCCCGTCTCCTCTTTTAGGCCTTTAGCCTCAGGGTATATATAGGTGTATGGGTTCCTTGGCCAGGAAACGAATGAATACAGTCCCTTCCGCTGGGGGCAAGGTGAATGAATGTATCAATGAACG
>CAUYRH010092427.1:0-38088 GCA_963574655.1 Perodicticus potto | reverse complement strand
TTTTTAACTGTTTATTTCTGAGAGACACAATTTTTAGATATTGACGTGGCATTCAGAAACGTTGTTCAATCCAATTAATTCCAACATTGCATGAAGGATTCTTTGAATTTTCTATGTACATTTAGTCTGCAAGAAGTAACAGCTTTTTTTTTTCTTTCCAAACCTTATTAACTTTTATTCCATATTACTGACTTCTTATATTAACTAGTATATTAAATAAATATTATGTTTGTTGAAGATTACTTAAGAAAGTTTTCTTTTATTCCTAGTTTCCCAGGAGGTTCATACCTGTGTGTATATATGTATGTATGTGTGTATGTATAAGTGGGCGGGGAGAATATTTTCCAATGCTTTTTCTACACTTGCTTTTATCCTTCATAATTTTATTGTAATGAGTCACATTGGTTGGTTTTCAAGTGTTAAAATGAACCTTTCCTTGCTTCAATACACCCAACTTTGTTGTGATATATTGTTCCTTTAATATAGCACCAAATCTGGTTTAGTAATAAGTTGTATAGGGTACGAATCATAGTTTTGTTAGTTAGTAGCTACTATGTTCCATTATGTGGGGTAATATAATTGTTTCAATAAGCTTCCAGTTCAAAGACATTCAGATTGTTTTCAGTAAATGTGCTCTTTTAAATAAGGCTTCAGTAAACAATCTTATAGATATATTTACATACTAGTGATTTTCTTTCTGTAGATAAATTCTTAAGGAGGAATTGATGAGAAAAATATATACATTTTCATAGATATTCTCAGGTTATTTTCTGAAAATGTTGTATAAATACTTCACCAGTAAAGAATATGAATGGCAGGGTGGCACCTGTGGCTCAAAGGAGTAGGGCGCCGGCCCCATATGCCAGAGGTGGCGGGTTCAAACCCAGACCCGGCCCAAAAAAAAAAAAAAAAAAAAAGAATATGAATGGCTTCCTTTCTCATGTCCTTTCTAGCACTGAATGTTATCTTATTTACTTGTTTTCTTACCTAGCAGATGGGAAGAAAATGTTAGTTCCTTTTGCTTGTTTTGGTTATGAGAAGGTTGACTACCTTTCCTAACATTATTGGTCATATGCATAGTCTCTTTTATGGCTTTTATGTTCAGATTATATATTCTTCTTTTATTGAGTTTTTGTATTTTTCAAATAGACTCTCACCTGCGCATCGGAGTATCCTAAGCATCCAGATTCACACTTTTATTAAAATAGAGATATTGAGTATTTGTGATAGATATTTTAAACTTTTTTTCTTGGTTCATTGTCTTTTCACTTTATTATAGCATCTCTGGATTTATAGAAATTTTTTCTTCTTCTGTAGTTAAAAGTGCCAGTTTTCTCTTTAAAGTCATCTGAGATTAGTGTTTGGTTTAAGACTGCCACATAACTCAAGCTGTTATACATTCATCATTTATTTGGTTTCATTTTTCTACATATGAATCTATAATATATCTGGAGGGTTTTTTATACAGTTTCAATTGGGGAGTATGACTTTATGAAAACATAAGACATTATATATTCAGTTTTTAATGAATGAATTAAAATGTCATATTTATTATCTCCCCTTTGGCTATATCTGGAGTCTGTTTTGCCATTTTGTCTATCCTAGTGCCAATATCATACTGTTCTGAGTAGCTCAATAATATAAAATGTAGTATGTCAGAAATTATGATTTTTTTAAATTTCTGGATGAATTTCATACTTATATTTTTCTCTTAATTAGGAGCTGTTCTATAAACTCTAAATATTCCCCACTTGACAAAATTGTTCAAAAGAGAACTGATGTGTTTAAAGAGAGTGGGCACTTGGGAAACGTAAGAGGTTTGTGTGCAAAAAAGGACAGCTTTCAATAGGCATAAACTCCCAGGATGAAGTTAATTGAGAGGTACAGAGTTGAGATTCCATCCTGAGAGCTACCCTGGGTATAATCTATGGGAATTCTGCAGTCAAGACTAACCATTATTTTTTTGTCAAAATAAAGTATCACTTGTCATGAGAAGGTCAATTTGGCAATAGAAAACAGGACTGCAAACATTATATTGTAAGCGAGGGCAGTATAATGGGAATGGAAAAGAGTTACCGGTAGTATGGTCTTGATGAAGGCATAAATTAACTTTATATAGTCTGTTTTATCAATGTTTTAAAAACTTGGTTGTGCATTGAATGAATCTGGATGCTTAGGATACTCCGATGCGCAGGTGAGAGTCTAGAGCAATTAATCCGTCTCTGGGGGTGGAAAGCAGACCTTAGTGTTTTGTAAAGCTTCCAGATGATTTCAATGTCTAGTCGTAGTTGAGAACCAGTGTTTCAGGAAAGGCTAAAAATCTACTCTGAATGAAAATGCAGAAGACAACAGGAAAAGAAAATCCTTAGCTGTTGCTAGGTCCCTTGCCAAGTTCCTCTTGCAAAGTTAATTTTTCTTCAGGAGATGGACAGGATTTAAGGTTACTAGGGTACTGCAGGAAGAAGTGCAGGATGAGTTATATATGTGTGTTTGTGTGTGTGGGGGGTAAGGATACTAAACCAAATGAAAGCCACTTCTGAAATTTTTAGAAAATAAAGTCATATGAGCTGTTTATAGTCCAATCTAATTCTAGCCTCAGTGGTGGGAGGAAGGAATGGAGGAGGCAGAGTGAATATACACTGAAAGAAGAGTGGTAGCTTTAGTGAAATCTCGGAAGAAAATTGATTGTCCTTGGCCTATATTAACCATGTGTGGTCAGCGCACGCAAGTCAAGATACAAAACTGGGGGACACACATGTAAGTGACCAATATAGCTAAAGCCAGTGACCCTTCTCCTCAGTGTAATCATCTTATAAGTGGCAATGCTAAATCATTCATGACCTCATGTGCTGCTTTTGGCAAGCGGCTCCCTAACTGCTCCTGTTTTTGCATCGATTCTGCGCAGCGTGGAAAAGCGAGCCTCTAACTTGCTTGTGGAGTTATTGACCACCGGGTACCTCCTCAGCTTTCACCTTCCAGGCCTCGCCCACTCTATTTTAGACCCAGGAGCTGGGAGCAGCACCTGTTTCCTGGTCTCTAAGGATGAGCTGTGCATTTTGACGGCGCCTTCTTCCAACCAACCCACGCCAAGGTGTCCGTGTTTCTGGGTTTTACAGCTCCCCCCACCCTCCGCATCCCTATCTGCCTGGCTGAGGGCCTGGGGAGGAGGGAAATCCGTTTTCAGACACACTAGCTCCCCAGCGAGGTACCTGCTTCGGAAAGCATTAAACGGAGTGCGCAGATCTACCTGCCTCCCAAACTTTGGGACGTGGGGAAGCCGAGACACGTGGCGTGTGATTATGGCTCATCTAAGGGGTCCGGAGGAAACCCGGAAAGATGCCGCTGGGGACGAATTCACCGACGTCATCAAGAGCCGCGCTGGTAGGACCCCGTTGTCTTGCTTTTCGGCGTGAGGGTTATACAGCATTGGGGCTGAGTCCCGTAAGTTGGTACGGGGTTGAGGAAAGTTGTGGCGCCCAGCGGAGGAGCAGAAAACGATTGTCACCGCACCCCCGCGCGTGGGGAGGGCGGGGAACCACGCAGGGCGCGTCCCGGGGAGGAGGGAGTGCTGCTCTCGGGAAAAACAGAAATCCAAGTTTGTGTTTGTTGTGTTTGTTTCTGTTTTTGTTTTAGTCATCGGTTATCCAATTTTATCATAGGATGTTAACTTATTTAAAAAATAACACAAATCAATGATCAGATTGACTTAAAAGAAATAGTGTGATCGTTTGAAGGAGGGAGCCATGGTGTGAGGGGAACATGCCTTTTCAGAGGGTGGCCAAGAGAAGAGTTAAGAATTTTGACAAGTTTCACCTCCCTTCACAGCTGTGCTGAAGGAAAATGTCAGAGGGCTACGCATGAGGGCTTGCGTGCCTGGAACAGAACCGAAAGAGTTGAAAATCAGTAAAGCAGCAGAAATGAAAGTCCAAGGTTTTTACAGAGCTTCTCACCCCCACACTCTCCTAAATTTCATTTGCAATAAATCTTCTGGTCTTTGGTAGTCTGGCCTACATATGCAAACCCTTGTAAACCAGGAAAGGTCTTTAAAGCTGTAAATGGAAGCAGCTGTTGAGTTTTCCCTAAGGATGAAGTTTCAGCTGCTTGAGTTTGCTCCTCTTGCCTTTGGAAATGTACCAAACTGGGTATCATAATAACAGGATAGCTCCAGATTTCTGTATGTACTTTGCTGCATGCTGAGGAGGACAGACGTAGGAAGTCATCGTCCAAGTGTATTTTTGAAGTGAGGCTACAGTAAATATCACAAGAGAAAACAGAAATGAGTAAGAAACACAGTAGTTGAATAAACTACAAAACAGCAAAGAGTTCAGAGGATGGTAGAGCAGGATTTCTCCAGAATTTTAGTAAGGTCTTGATGCCGTGTTTTACAATTTGGTAATGATGGCTGTAAGTCACGAAACAATGGTGCCTTTGATAATATTTGTGAGAAACTAGCTATTATTTTGAATTTAATACCATACCTTCTTTTTCTTAACTCACTAATAACATATTTCTTACATTTTAAAAGGAACAACGGAATATTTTGTTAAATCGCATGCCCTTAGCATGTTGTACCTAGGAAAATACAATTGGCTTTAGATAGATAACCTAAAATAGCACAGAGAAATACATTAGGTAGTCTCAAACATTGCTTTGAAATAGTTTTTGTTTATACATTTTTGGACAGTAACTTTCATGACTATAATTATCTGTAACATGTAGAAAGATGTCTAGAATAAATGTTACAGAAGATTGTTTTTTGAAAAGTGTAAAGTTAGGGATTAATTCTGCAACTTAACACATTGTGCTATTTCTAAACTTGCCACTGCTTGGGGGAAAGGAGAAAAGAGTTTACAGATACATACTTACAACTGGATTCATTTAAGTATGTGTGTCTGAGAAATGGGTAGTTTGACTCATATCTAAAGAAAATTCACTCCACCTTTATGTAACTTTTAATTCTGTACTTGATGCAACTGTTGAGAGTCACATTAAGAATAAGGTAATTTAATGTTTATATTTACTTCCTTGAAAGTAAGCTCTTATTAGAAATATGAGTAATTTAAGTAGGGTTCGTGACAGTTCTAACAGATTATTCAATTTTCAAAATCTTTCTTTTGAATAGATCCTTTCCTTTAAGGGTTTAGAAGCCCGTAAATGAAAGATAAACTAATATTTGGTTTGAATATTTTAGTTTCTGTACCTTCACAAAACCAGAATTTTTGTTTTATATATTTTTTTCCTTGTTTGTTTTTGTTCTGTTAATGCTGCGGCTTAAGGGACAGCTGTTAGTAATAAATATTTTGTATAGGCAATTGCTGTGCACAGGAAAAATATATTTTAGGGATAACAGTGATGCCAGGAAAAACGAACTTCAGAACTTGTCACATTGGTAATAGCTTCTCTCTCTCCATATATTATATTACATATTATATATTATAATGTATATATATATGTATGTGTGTATATATATGATTTTATAGTGTCTATACCTCGTTAAATTATAAGGGAAATTTTACAGTCATCAATGCCTCAAGGGATATAAATTATTACATAAGATAGTTATATTTTTAGTGGCACTACTGTAGTTTGTTTTCTATATTGTACTAAGCAGAGTTTTTATAGAAATTGGGCACACAAAGATGATGATTATGATATGGATTTATAATACAAGTTTGCATTTCATTAGATTGACTTTAGGAAATTGTCTTGGTTCATAATTTGAGAAGTCACAGCAGTGTGGAGCTTTGACTGTTATTACTTCTTGCATCACAATCTCATGTTCTTAATTCATTTCCTCAAGGAAAGATACTTCTAAGTGATTATGGTTTGATATACATGACTTCGATAATAATGAGCATAGCACCCATGAGAAGCCCTATACCTTGGGTGAAAAATGTTTGTTGCAAAATGAGTAACTTGAAACAGACCTTTTACTCTCTCACACATGAAAGTCATACACATAAAGTCTTAGTGTGTCAAAGCATTTCAATAGTGTATCTACAGTTGTCTTTTCTTGCTTGGATACAGCAAATATGGGCATTTGATCTCCTATTGATCAGCATGCTTTTCTGTAATTAGACATATCCCAGTGTAACATATATAATCCCTTGCTGTTAGTCTTTTAAAATCAGATTTAAATTTAACTAGCTCTGATTTCTCTTATGATATCTTTGTGGTTTGGTATTTATTTGGCTTCTCCTGCTACATCTTAGATCTTTTCCTGGCACAGAATAGTACATGCATTATTGAGAAAATGTACCTGTGAATTTGCACCATTAGAGGTTTTACCACCTGTTGAACATTTAAATACATTTAGATATTTTCTTCAGAAGAAAATCAGCGAAATAGTTTTTCTTAAAAAAGGAAAATTATGCTTGATTTGATTCAAAGTCTAGTATAAAAATGATCTCTCTGAACAATTTCACATTACTATACTTCATATTTTATTACAAATCTCAACTTTAAAAGATTGTTCTATCAAATATTTGATTTTATTTTGCCCATACATAGTGATTATAAAATCTACTTAAAAGAAAAATACATTAATGGTCGGCTAAATAACTAGTTTAAAACACACTAGATTTATTTCTGTAGTATTTTAACTATCCTTATTAAGAATAAGAGTGCAGGGCAGCACCTGTGGCTCAAAGGAGTAGGGCGCCGGCCCCATATGCCGGAGGTGGTGGGTTCAAACCCAGCCTCAGCCAAAAACTGCAAAAAAGGAATAAGAGTACAGTGTAATTAAACTTATTTTCAGTGTGAGCTGCTAATGCTCTCAAATACTTAGTTGTACTTAACAGTACTGTACCATTAACCATTAGATATTCTCAGAATAAACCAAACATCAAATTAAACAATGGTACTGGGGATTTGACAAACGAAAATGTAAGTAAGAAATCAGAAGACATTTTTGATTAACCATTCTTTCCGAACTGCCAATTATTTCATTTGAAAATATTTTCTTATTAGGACATCCACTCTCTACAGAGTTACTTTAGTAATAGAGTTTATACTTATCTATCCTAGGAAAATTATACATTCATATCATCCTGAAGGAGTGAGGTAGGTAGTTCATTGTTCATGTTTGTAGAAAACCTGTTTTGGTGCATAAAAACAAAAAAAATCCTGAATGTTAAAATTTTGCTTTGCTTTAATATGTAAGGATTCTTCTCCACAGAGTCTTTGCCACGGAAGTTGTAGGTAAAACTTTCCACAGATAATGGCTACTGAAGTATGTTGTATTACATTGTAAATTTTACTGTTTCATGTATGATAGCAGCCCTATTGCAAGACTGGTTGAATCCAAGATCTATAGAATCTTCTTTTCTCATTTTAGATTACAGATATAATCATGGATATTTATGAGAGCTAAAAAATGTTTCCATGCAACTTATTTAACATTATACCAATGTTGTTTTAAAATCTGTGTATTAAATTTTCTCTGATATGATAGAAAATTAGATTCCATTCATTTCTCCAAGGAAACACTTTGAAATTGTACATATTGAATTAATGAGTACATTTGGCTCGAGACTGAGGACAACTTCTAAGTTCCTACTTCAAGCTTTGCATAAAGTATGATCGTTATTTTCAATTTAATTTAGCCAATATCTTGACATTCAGTCTTCTGAGCTCTACATTCCTCTCTGTAGAAACTCAGTCACTATTACAATGAAATTGAAAGTAACAACAATGAACTCGAATAGTTTTGAGAAATGTAATTAATTATTAGGGCAATATTGAGCTGATTACCATTGATTGACTCATGAGATCCATTTGTGTGAATTTCTTCCTAACTCCACATTTATTGACATCATATTGATATCTTGAAATTACTATGGTGGTACTATTTATACCACAGGAATTAGAACATGTTACTAAGACCCTTTCCTTCTTGAGAGCTAATTATTAAATATTTGTCAGTAAATATGGTAAATTTTTACCAATACTGAAATTATTAATGATGGGAAGAATATAAACTTAGAAAAAAACATTACATTGGAGCTGCATTTCAGTAAATTATGAATTCCACCTCAAATAACAATCAGCTAGCTCACTGTTGCCTTAACAAATTTTACATATTAAGAAATCTGCAGGTTGACCTTTTTTGGAATTTATTAAACATCTTGGTAACATCAGGACTGGTATCTTGGTGATTCTTTTGGCCTTTGCTGTCTGATTACAAGTTGACAGCCACTGTCCAGTCATTATTTGAGGCATTAAAAAAAAAAAAAAAACACCAGTTGCATCTCGTCCATACTCTCTTGGGCAGGCTGCTAAAGGCAAAAACTGCTATGCTTAGATGCTGGGGATGCTGAAGTTTCTGAAGTTGTGAATATGTAGCTCTTCGAGCCACTATATGAATTTTTGTGAAGGATAAGAGGGGGTTTCAAAATTGATATGGTGTTAGGATAGTCATCAGAATTGGTTTCCTTTGTTTGCTTAACTGTTGAGCCTCCTGTAAAGCATATAGTGCTTCTTAAACACCTCAGTTGTTTCTGTTTATGCAATCATAAATTTATATTAAGCTTGTGTAATGAGTTCTTTTTTCTTTAAATAGGTGAGGCCTATTACAGAGCATGGACTTAAATATTTAAGCTGTGACATTGTGTCCTTAGTTTAGAGACATGGATTTACTCCTTGAAGTCTATCCTCCGGTGAAACTTGAGCTAATTTCTTGAAATTGACATGCTATTTTGAGATTGGGCATAATTGCACTCTGAAAGATGACCACAACCACAGATATAACTAAAGACAAATGTAGGGTATCATCACTATGGAATATTTAATGGCTATATTTTAATCTAATAAAACTAGCTGGGATGATCATTTGTAAATATATTTAAATCTAATAAAACTAGCTGGGATGACCATTTGCAAACATCTTCAGATTGTATTTTGTCACTATGGTGAATGAAAACTGCTCCACTTATAAAAAAATTTTAATAGACAATGCTCCTGACTACTCTGTTCCTTGTACAAAGTACCCTGCTCTCACTGCCCCTTCTGTAACATCATTTGAAGTAATGAGAATGAGCCATGTGGTATTAATTCTGCATTTGTATTATTTAAGGTAGAAGGGTCTATTACCATCATGTACCTGTCCTGAGTAATTGCCTTTCACTTGTCAACACGTTACAGAAATGAATAGAAAATAGTAAAATAAGCCACATTTTTTTTTACTAGAATACATTTCAAATATAACAATTTTCTCCAAATTCCTTTAATTTAAAGAAGTTTGGACTAAAAGCAAATCAAATACTAACACGGATTTAATCCATAGTATGAGTTTGCTAAAGATTAAAGGGGAACTGGATTTTAATCAAGGAACAAAAAAGCAGGTAGTAGGTTTGACCTGCAGGTAAGTCACTGGATATCTGAAGTTATATATTATAAGTTACAGAAATATTGGTCAGGCCCTTCAGAAAACTCACAGGCAGGAATTAGCTGTTGTGCATGACTGAATTTGGAGGCTGGAATGTTTGTAATGCTTCTGCAATAATTGTCAACCTTGAGCATTTTAACCACTTAGGAGAATGTTTAGAAGATACGAATGCCCGGGCACCAGCTTCTTTATTTTGGCTTGGAAGTGGCACCTGAGTACTGAGGCTACACCAGGCATTGAGAAACCCTGGAATCTGGTTTTCAATAATCACAAGAACCTTCCTTGGTTGCTTGATCTATTGTAATGATTGCAGACTCCTTGCTTTCCCATGATTATAGTATGTGAAGAATCATTGGCAGTTCTCAAAACTTACAGGATCTCCACGCTTTATACTTAGAGAGATGGTCTGTGTCTTTGTTCAAGGCTACCTTGAACTGTCACCTGATATCTATTTTATCTATTATAATAAAAGTCACATTAAAAATCCTGTGGCTTAGAAGAAGCAATGATAATAACCTGAAAATCAGGAATAGCTGTCTGAACTTGCCAGTTAATAGGCTTCTTAGTTATTCACACCTAAATGGAAAATAATTAACTTTAGTTGCATTCTGTCTAACATTCCCGTAGAGTAAACTGTATTGCCCAAATTAGAATTTTGGTTGGGGGTTGGGGGAAACTGTTTATAGTTGCAGAGTTTAAAAAGTAGCAGATAATATGGAAAATTAATCCCAGGGGTATAATTTGTCATGCAGAGTGTCAAAAGAAATAAAAGAGAGAGTGGATCCTGTAGAGCTCAAAGTCTCCCTATTATATTGGAGCAATATATGACACTACTCCTTATCATATCGCTTAACTCATATTTCCTCCTTGAACCCAAAAGCATTTTTCGTTTCACTAGTTTCTGAGCTTAGAAGCAGAATATACATACTCTACTTTAGTAATGTGATTGAGAAAATATGAAGGGAGAAAAAAGTTCTATTGAAAATGAGGCTTGATAAAAGTTAAGATGTTGGCTTGGTGCCCATAGCTCAGTGATTAGGGCACTGGCCACATACACGGAGGCAGTTGGGTTCAAACCTGGCCCAGGCCTGCTAAACAACAATGAGAATGGCATCAAAAATAGCCGGGCATTGTGGTGGGCACCTGTAGTCCCAGCTACTTGGGAAGCTGAGGCAAGAGAATCGCTTGAGCTGAAGATTTGGAGGTTGCTGTGAGCTGTGCTGCCACAGCACTCTACTGAGGGTGGCAAAGTGAGACTCTGTCTCAAAAAAAAAAAAAGTTAAGATGTAGTTAAGATATAAGTAGATAGTTATAATGAAGTCAAAAAAAACTTATTTTTTTTTTTGCATTTTATCTATACTTCTCACTACACCAAACAGAAGAAAGCGAGAGCAATTACTATTCTCTCTTCTTTTTATTCTATCCCTTCTTTCCTCTCCTAACTTTCCCATATCCTTCTTAAACCTCATTGTCACTCCTCTCAGAATTCAAGTTAATTCCATCAGTACTGTAGTACAATTAAATTGCGGTATAAATAGACTATTTTAGAATGGCTTCATTCCCTTGCCACAATTTTTGCAGCATTAGGCCCATAGGGAAATCTGTTCCTAGTTTAATTATGCCAACTTTCAGCTCAATGTTCAGATAAATCTTGTACAAATTTTGGCCACTTGCACTTTACCACATAACCACTATGTGTAAGAAATTTGGCTCATTTAAAATTATATTTCTATTTTGATAGAAGGACTAGGTGATACTAGTATTAGAAATAGCCAGGGCAGACATCAATTGTGATCCTCTGTAGCTGTGGTTCTCAAGTTTGAGTGGGCATAAGAATTCCTTGGAGTGATAAACACAGATAACTTTGTCCCCCTGCCCCAGTTTCTTGTTCTGTAGTTGTAGGATAGAGCCAGAGAAGTTACAGTTCTCACAGTTTTATGGGTGCAACTGATTCTGCTGGTTTGAAGACCATACTTTTGAGAAACAATGTTCTAGTTTAAAAGTTAAGATGGAATCAGAGAGCAGTCTCTGAAATGTGAACTGAACAGTTCTTTGCTCAAGGAAACAAGAAGCGATTCCAGAGCTCCTGGAGATGGTGTTGCTCCTACTGGTATACGTCCCTGTGAATTAATATGTTTGCTCCCTTATTTCTTTCTAGCTTAACTTATGTTGGTAAATTGAAAGAAGGCCAAGTGAGTTGAAATGACTGAAGACACCTATAGACAGGAGAGCATGTTAGCCCATAAATCACATATAACCTTTATATATCTTTTCTTTTTATATGACTATTTCATTAAATTCAGCCTGACTAATTTTGTATGGGAAGTGTGATTGAATTTTGCAGATGAGCTGTGATATTACAGATGCCCAGGTTTTGTGCTGTGCTGTTTCCAGTAACAAGTGTTTTCTCTTGCTATTCTGCTCTGCTAATAATGTGACAACTTCCATTTCCCATGTCCTCTGGCCCTAAGCCCCCAAACCTCCAAACCCACATTTAGCCAGTAAAGGTATATGACCATAGCATGTATTTTCAGTAAGTCCAAAATTACTCAAAAGAAATATCACCTTCTAAATTATTTGATTTCAATTAATATCTTACCTTCTACCACAATAAGCCAAAACTGTCCGTTTAATTCTTATTAAATTGTCCTCTACTATTAAATATTAACAGAATTTTTCAGCTTGTACTTCCTGAACATTTGTTTAGTTCATAGGACATTAATACTATTTAATGATTAAATAAGTTTGGGATATGTGAGTAAAGCAAAGTTAAATTTATTTTATGCATAATTCTTGAGAAATTTTATGTTAAATTTCATTAAAAAACTTTAAAAGAAGATTAGAGTCCTCCAAATTTGTTTTATCATGGAACCCCTTTGTTTTTGAGAAAAATTTTGTAGACTAGTGTTTCATAGAACTCAATTTGGAAAATTGAATGTATATGAATTAGAATGTATTAACTCATTGATCTATTGGTTCATTGACCATCGATTGGTTTATTCTAGCTGTTTGCCTATCTTATTTAAAATGCCCTTTCCTTCTCTACTGCTCTATCTTTTTTTGTGAACAGGCTATGTGGCCTTAACCACCAAAGACAATCATCCCACTCTTAATCGGGCCATTCTGATATTTTTTGATAGTGTACAATTTTTGTAATAATTTACAGAGCATGTTCTATAAAAAATTGACAATATAACTAAAATGAAAATTACAGCTAAATACTCTTAATCTAAACCCCTAACCTTGTGAGATGTATGTGCGTACACGTATATGTATACAGACACAAGGTAAAACTCATTAATACTACACTGTATATGAATTTCATATAAATAGGATGGAAGTGATTTTTGTTCATGTAATATGACACATAAGTGTGATAGTACAGATATGAGCATAAATATACTGTTAATACCATTTTGTTACTTGTTTGTTTTATACATTAATGTAACATGAACATATTGCCACTTCATTAAATATTCTTTGATAATAGTTTCTTCAATCGGTGGATGGCATATTAGAATCACAAAGGTGGGACCCCCCAAAAGCTACCTATGTCCATAGAGTCTTCAAAATTACTGTCTAGTAACTATTCTCAGGATGTTTGGAGATGAGAACATCTTACACTCATCCATGACAATATGTTTTTTACAGAATATGTATTGTAAATAGGATTTTCTACTGGGAATTGGTTGCCTAAGTATGTGAATCATTCATACCTTGTCAAATAATTGCATTTGTTTTCTAAAAGGCAGGCAGAGAGGGACTGGATTGATTTCTGGTTAGTCATGAATACATGTAGAAGGAAATATTTAAATAAATCTAAAAGACGGTACAAAATGAAACAGTATAAGAAGGAATATAAACCAGGGTGTACACGTGGTAGGGCACGAGGCAGACTGATAGAGAAGTGTGCTCAATAGAGATGTGGGACCATAGTTTCAGTGATTTGAACTAGAGAATCTTGTGATCATTACGCAGATTTTAATAAGGTAGTCATTAGCGATATGGGGATTCACCTCCAAATGTGAAAAATAAAAAAAGATATAATTTAATTGACATCTTGTTCTTTATATAATTGTATTGAATCTGTTTTCTATATATTCTGACAATAAGTGGAGGTTTGTTTTAAAATTAAGAAGCAGGCTTGATAATATTTGGCCTAACCTGAGTGACGTATTATGGAAAATACATTAAACGATTAGTTAACATATATTAATCACCATAAAATCTCTAAAGGCATTTTCCCTTTCAAATTTATGCATAGCTAATTACTGAGGTCATGTCATTGTAGCTCTGGAAATGGACTGGTTTTGAATCACAAATGGAAATTTCATATAAATAACATTTCTAAAATGAACCCCAAGAGAAAATGCATTATTAATTATAGCTAGTCAAACGTGAGAAAAGCTAACTTTTTCATTTCATAAAAATACCTGGTTTGTAATAGAGCAGATATTATATTCTTTAATAGTTTAAGTTAATTGCAATTTGGTTCAGAGAACTGGTAATATTACAGATATTTCTTGAAGATTTGGATTAAAATTCTAGACCTAATACTCTATTGAGTCATAAGAATGACAATGTCTTTTTTAAAATCTTGAGAAATATTTGAGCAATTAAATTAAAAAGCAATTAATATCTGTATCTTGTATTGTGCTTTGATTTAATGTAGAAGGATAAGGCAAAGTAGGTTAACATACAGAAGAAATCATGTTTTTATTTACTGTTTCTTCCTGTTCCTAAGAAACAAAACTTAAATGGAGCTTCCATTTTGTGGTAGTAATCATTTTTAGACAAAATAAATTAATGTCTCCAGTTTACTCTCTTGCTATTTTCTCCAATTTTTCATCTCTTGTAAAATTAGGCAATGTTTACATTAAAATGAATGAGGAAATTGTGTTCAAGATGTCCATGGGAGTTCTGAGAAAAGTAACACAAACTTTCAGTTATAATTAAACCAGAATATTCTGTGAAACTCATAATTACTGATTGCTAAAATTTTGCTACCATTTATGGAATGTATAACTAAATTAGGACTTGATAAACTTAAAAAATATTTCCCGTAAATGGCATTTAGTTTATTCAATGAATGTTCAGTCTTGGCAACCTACTACAATTGTAGTAGTTTTTCTCTGTCAAGATTCATTCAGGTTGTTACAAATGACAAGATTTCCTTCTTTTTATAGGTGAATAGTACATATAACCCATTTTATTTATCTATAGATGGACATTTAGGCTGCTTCCATATCTTAGTTATTGTGAATAGTGCTGTAATAAACACAGGAATGTAGATATTGCTTCAAGATCCTGACTTCAATTCATGTGGGTCTATATTCAGAAGTAGGTAGTTTTGTTTTTAATTCATTGAGGAATACTATTTTCCTTAATGGGTACACCATGTCACATTTCCATCGAAAGTGTATAAGGATTCCAGTTTCTAATTTCGTCACACCTTTGCCAATGCTTATTTGTGAGTCCATGATAATGGCAATCCTAACAGGAATAATGTAGTATGTTTCAGTTTGATTTGTATTTCCCTAATAATTAGTGGTTTTAAGCACCTTTTTATATAATTGTTGGCAATTTGTAACATTAGTTTATTAAAGTCCTTTGCCCATTTTTAAATAATGTTTGGTTTTCTCTAAATGAATTGTGTGTTTAAAATGTAATATTTTAAGAACCTGGGTGTGATGGATGTGGATAAAGATGATAGAAAGAGAAGGAGAAATTTAATAGACGTATGAGGCTTCATGGGAAGGACATGAGATAGGTCAGTACTCTAAACTATGACCTGTGGTGTCATGTAACAGTGAAATAGAATACAGATAGAGATCTGAAGTTTTTTGGTTTGTTTTGAAGGAGTTCATTGAAAAGATTTGTCCTTTAAAGGATATTGTCTTCTTGAGGTAGTATAAAAGTTTTGGCTTTTGAGGTAGTTTGAAAAGTAATTTCTGAAACCACGACAGTAGCCTATATCAGTGATTTTTTTTTTTGAAGGTGAGAGTTGTGCTATAGAAAAAAAAGGTGGAAATTTTATTTATTTTAATTCTGTCACTTCAACAACTCTTTTTCTTAAATAACTGAATAAGGTTTGTAAAATATATGCATCTGCAGGTATTATATATACTATTTTTATATAATTAACAGTGTACTTTTTTTTTTTATTTTTTTGCAGATTTTGGCCAGGGCTGGGTTTGAACCCACAACCTCCAGCATATGGGGCCAGTGCCCTACTCCTTTGAGCCACAGGCGCCACCCTAACAGTGTACATTTCTTAAAATAAAGTCCACTTTTTACATAATATCCAAAATCCTTTTTACATACTGTGATTTCAAGAAACAGTAATAATACACACACTCACACACACACAACTTTTGACTGCTTTACAGAGCGTAGTCAGAAAAGTATCAGTGGATTTTATCTATCATTAGTTTGACATTCTTATTCTGAGAAAAATATATGAACTATGAAGGCACTTAGAAACATCTTCTGTTTTGAGCAAACTAAACTAAATGTATGTAATGTCATGATGTAGTTCCCAGATTTCCCTTCATAGAAGAAAATTTTACCCGAATTGTTTGAAGTACTATTATTGGTAGAGAGGCTTTGGTTGTTAGCCCTTTCAGGAAATGCCTCAGTTGAAGAGAAAGAAGCTCTTTCATCTCAGACAAAGTCAAGGATCCTATGTAAGGGCCATTCTAGCTCCAGAGATTCCCATGGGGTTGGCGGAAGCTGGGAACCATCTATTTTTCTTTGCCTGCTCCTGCTTTTTCTCACTTCTCCCTAAAGGCGATGAGCCAGGCCACTTCTTAATAAACATCCCAAAGTCCATGTCAGAGTTGTATTCCCAGTAAACACAACCTGTAACAATAAACAAGTAAAATAAATCAGTTTATTCTGAAATAAATTAACTTTAGGCCTTGAAAAAATGCAGTAAGAAGATTTTACTAAAAATTTAATTTTCCAATCTATACCAGACCCATCCATTGTATGTTTTGCTATCAGATGCATAACTATTACAGGATGGATGAAAGAGTAAAATTGAATATACTTGTAATGCGTGTAGTTATTGCCATTTCTATTTCCTCATTGACCCAGGGTTGACCTTTGCCTCCTGGAATCATTACCTTATTGAATATCCCCTAAACTGGGGAGTTCTTATCAACAGTGGACCCTGTATATACTATTTAGGATCCACATCACCCTCTGGAGGGACTTATTACACTGCCTCCTTTGCAATTCCTTCTCATCCCACATCACAAAGCATTGCTTTGTTTCATTATGCACCACTATCTTTAAAATTTTTTAAATAGTAGAAGATCTGCATCTTAATTAGGTATAATCTACTTTTAACGTCAGTTGAAAAATTTTCTAAAATGAAACATCTGTAATAACCAGAGGTATCTGGCCTAGGGCAGAAAAAGTGGGAGTGCGCATCTGTACTAGTGCCACCGTCAGAAAATGAAGTCCTATTAAAAACAGGTTCATAATGTGTTCTGCTCTCTAGGAAGCAAAAGTTTACATCTTGGAAAACTACCAGCATTTCTTATAGGCAATAACATTTCATGACAGCCCAGACCTGCGATAGGAAGCGTATGCTCAGGCATCTTAAAAATGTTATTACTGATTAATCTATAGTTATAAATAACTTTCATTGGCCCTGCTTTCCTAAATAAATATGGTAATTTATGGTTTGTGTTGTTCTATGCAAATATCGGCCTCTGCCTTTTGCCAAAGAATGAAGTTTTTCTTGCACATCATTTAGTTTTGTAACAATTCTAAGGAGATAAGATGAAGTACCCGGAAATAGAGTGATCACTGTTAGAAATAAGCTCATTTTTAGATGTTAATCCTAATTGCTAAATCTACTATGAGGTAAAATATTATAATAGCAGATTTTAAAAATCCGTATGAAGTTGACATGGAAAGGTAAAATGATCTGTTTTCTCCCAAATGAAATTAAGAAAAATATACATAAGTTTACAAATTTAAAATAGCACAGACTAAACCTGTGCTACAAAAATGATGCCTTAGATATGAGGAACAGTAAACTAACATAACTAGAATAAGAATGCAAATCAAGAAAATACAAAGAATTACTGACTTTAGCTACATTAAAAACACTCAGAAAACATTATACTTTATTGCAGTGCCAACAATATGAAAAAGTAGAGTGCAAAAGGTTGCAAGTGCAAGAAGGTTTGTTAAAGATTTTTGTAATGAGGAATTAGAAAACATGTCAAACATAGCAATTAATTTTTATTGTCTTTGTAATAGAATAAAATTATAAAACCAATCATTTATTCTCTAAATTGACAAAATTGCTTCATGAATCAAACTGAATAACACTTTGAGTGTATGTAGAAAGAGTATAACATCAAGTGTACACTTGAGAGAGATGGTCTGGTAGTAATTGTGATCAGTCCGTAAATAATAAGGTTCTATGATATTATTTTTTCCTGTAATAATTATGTGTTCTCCTCCTGAGAGAACTACAACTTAGAAGTGAATATAGACACATTACAAGTTTGAGAAGTTGCATACAGACAAAATGGCTCCAAAATGTCTTAAATGGAAAACTTTGCCAACATCTCATTTCTAGTGAAACTAGAAAGCAGATCAGTATTTGGCTAGGACTAGAGCAGGCAGGGAAGTGATGGGAAAGGGGTACAAGGGAAGCTTTTGGAGTGATGGAAATGTTTATCTGGTTTATGGCTATGTTTTTATAGGAAACCATACATTTGTAGGAAATTTGACAAAATGTACCTAATAGCACATTTAAACTGCATACATTTACTATGTAACTTTAATTTTGTGAAAATTGAAAATATATTTATAACTACCTGATATTCTTGCAGTGCATTGGGAAAAGTTAATTATCTTTCATTTGTTTGCATAGATCTTGTATCTTATAACCTTTAAAGACACATAGTCACACTTTTTCAAATATTAAATGAATACAACACTAATCATAATTTTAAAAGAAAAACTTTAAACTTTAGAATTCACTGAAATCAAGTGGAAATTAAGCAAGAGCAGGAATCAGACTTTGAGACAGATGTCAAGGTTGACATTCCTGGGGACCATGTTCAAAACACGAATAGATGATGGTCAGGACATTGTTTTCAGTTATTGTCATGCTTTGTGTGTTTGTGAATCTGTCTGCTGCTGACAATGAACCATTCATTATTACCAATGAAATATTAAAGAAATTAAGAAATCCTATGAGCGATGTTCCAAGAAACAACAAGTTTGGGAACCAAAAAATTCTCAATTTGACAATTTCAACTCATTATGCTATGTGGTGATGTTGGCATTAACCTTGCCAAGGAGTCTGACTGTTAGCTATTCTGCCTGTTAACTATTCTGGCATTTTCCAATGTTTTAATATTAGGTATGGGCTATGGTTATTCCTAAATTTAAATTTTAAAGTTTATTAATCATAATTTTTATATGATTTTTTACTTATTTTACTAATAAGTAAAAAAAATGCAGAGCATTGGTGGTATGTTGGGAGTAACGTACGATTTTAGGAGTTTAAGAACATTCCTGAGAATTCTGATTTCTTGTTCTCAGATCCCACATTTTAATTTCTTTTGGGAATTTGTAAATGCTCAGCCAGCAGCAATTCATAAGAATGATGTGGTAATAAAATTGAGATCATGTAAAAACCTTTACACGTACACCATGTGGCCTGTGACTCCTACTCTTTGTTTAACACTATTTTCATCTTTAGCATAGATAAATGTTACATAAAACATTAAATCATTAATTTAAGAATTGAACTAGATGCATGAGTTTTGGTATTTACTTTGCTCTGATTATTGGACTTTGGGGGTTATAGTTTTTTTTTTTTTTTTTTTTTAGTCTGATGAATTATTTTAGAGATGGACTGTCAATCAGATGCTTTGATTAAAAAAATCAATATATCTTTTAAACTAACAAGTTGCTTTTGATTTTTAAAACAGTTTGTGTGGAGGGGGTTAAAATTAGTACTATAGGCTTAGGTCGAGTACAGGGGGATAATGTGTTATAAGTCTTAGGTGCAAGAAAATCCTCCACAATTCTTTAAACCTGGCAAAATTCTAATCTTTGGCCTGTGTGATCAATAACAGTAAAATGGAGACATTTACAAGTCAAGGTATAGGCTTAGCCTTACAAACATTGACTAAGTAAACTTTGCATGTTTACCTCCTAGAATTCCTTGCAATATACAGAAAATGTGTGTATTAGTTTTTGTCAATTTGTAAAGAAACTAAAATCAGCTGAAAAATGATGTCACCTCTTAGTTTGTTTGCATTTCAGTATGTGGTTCATATTGTCCATAAAAGGGCAATGTAATTAATCACAGAGTATATTAGGGATTCTTATGAAGATAGAATTGTCCCATATTCTACCACTTGAGACATTTCGAGTTCTTTCACTTTTTTGCCCTTTTCTTGAATAGCATGTGTTTTATTGTTATGTGTGTTTGGGAGGATTCACAGTACATGGTAATTAACACAGTCCAGTTTCCATCATTCATTAAACATTAACCTTCCACAAGGAAGAAAAGAAAAACCTAAAAAATTTTAACCCTGTTCATTTAGAATTGCATTCCTTCTACTGCTGGGAGATTATGTCCAGTCAAGTTCTCAATGTGTTTATGGCTATCACAGTTACCATTTCTAGCTCTTGGGGGAATTTTAAGCTATGTCAGGTAATGGCTGCTGACTTTGACTGAACATGTATGTACCTTTTTTAAGGAAATAATATTAAATATGCCTTTAAAATTGTGACTGTAACCTAATAAAGCATTATTTTTTCACCTGTCTGAAAACGTACCCTTTAAATACAAAAGGAACAAAATTTTTTGAACTCAGGATACCTTTTGAAAGAGCTACCTAATTTTTCTGTGACTAATTATCAGTATGGAAACTAAAAAAAAATGTAATTGAGTTTCTGAGGAAATAATTTAAAAGTTTTTTTGGTAGCAGCATGAAGAGCCAGTTGAACATTTTTATAAAAACAAAAATTTAGTCCTTATGTGAGACCAAGTGTATACCTCTCATTTCTGTGATAATGTGAATGTTTGGGAATCACTGAAGTACTTGTTGCCTCTGAATCTGAGCTGTGTTGTGGAGTAGGATTTGTATTTGTTAAACTTGGATTTATCCTTTAAGGCAGCACAGCAGTATTCGCAGGTACAGAAATGGTCTTGTATTTAAATGTGTTGCTTGGAACAGACTCCCATCTGTTTTTTGAAGTTTACACAAAGCATTAGTTCATTTCCAGGGGTTCAAAAATTCTAATTCTAAAGGTTAAATTCACACACAGAGAAGCCCAGTGGGATTAGAATTCCTATTTTTGAAAACGCGTGTCCTTTTGCACCGTGCATATGACTTCCTATCTGTGCATTATCGGGCTACAGAGCCATTACACTGGCTCTTCTTTTCCGTATAAACTTAGTCCCCATCTTTATCCTGATGTTATAGCACAAAAACACAAGCAAGTTCTAGGACTAAGAATGAAGACATCTGGGGCTTATGATAAGGAAAATACTTGAATTTAGGAGTTCTGCGTATCTTTGTGTTTGTTTGTTTGTGTTTTTTTTTCAGGTCCCTTTACGCTTTCTAGATTTGCTAAAATGTTCACTATTGAAAATGACATGTTATTTGGAAAACTGTCTATGAACCTGCTTTATAGCTACAGATGGGATAATTATACTACCCAAATATTCTGAGATAAATTCAACTGTAAATGTTTATTCCTATTGTCAGACCATGTATCTATATGTGGGGTTTGGAAAATAGATTTCTTGTGGCCGAACACTTCCATTTCATCTTTATTTTGATAAAGTCAGATCTTCCCTTACCTAATAGCTTGCTACTTATGCTCTGTACAGCTAAATGTTAGAATATGGTATTGTTTTATTATGTTTTGTGTGCTTGTTGTTTTACTTTCTAAAGGAAACTTTGGAATGAAAGCTTAAACATATGAGCTTATATTATTGATAAAAGAGAAATTGGAATTTTGTAATAGGAGAAAAGTGTATGTATCTGAACATCGAAAGTAGTCAACTAAAAATGCAAAACAGTTAAGAGGCCTGGATTTCTCACTGAAGAAAATAGTTAGAATTAGTTTATATGTTTCAGCTTTGTCACAAAGCAAGAAGGGGACAGAGAAAAGGACTGAGATAAAAATATTGCTGTTGTCATAGGCCATCAGGTGTAGTTTTAAGGAGGATTAACTAGAAAATTCTGAATTATTTTGTATCAGTTCTGTGGAGTCATATACTTGATAATATTTATCTTAATTTAATTTAATTTTTTTGAGACAGAGTCTCAGTATGTCACCCTGGGTAGAGTGCTGTGGCGTCATAGCTCACAACAACCTCAAACTCTTGGGCTTAAGCAATTCTTTTGCCTCAGCCTTCCAAGTAGTTGGGACTACAGGCGCCCGCCACAATGTCTGGCTATTTTTCGGTTTCAGTTGTCATTGTTGTTTGGCAGGGCTGGGTGGATTCGAACCCCTGGCACCCGCTGAGCATAGGCACTGAACCATATTTATCTTAATCTTTAAGCGGTATTTTGGGAAGGCTAATATTTCAATAGTTGATTCTTATTCTATTCTTTTGTAAAGAAGCATATAAGTTAAACGGTGTCTATAATGGCAAAGAAAAAGAAGGGATTGGAATGATTATCTCTCTGTGGTTGTAACTTTCATTCTCAGTGTCTTGAAATGTCACAATTTGGTGACTTGGTATAAGTTCTCTTTCCATTCATTGTGCTAGGCCCTCTGGGACCCTTTCAGTCTACAAATGCATGCTTTTGGTAAACTCATGGCAATTTTCTGATTTCTTAGCAAATTTCCTGCTCTATATTTTTCTCCTTTCATTATGTACATTTTGTTATTTGGAAATTTTATACTTAACACATACACTCTAATTTTCTTATGTTTCTCTGTTCTTTCCCATTTTTCTTTTTATGTTATACACAAATACCAACATATTCCTCATATTGCCTTCCGACATTTCTATTTATTTTTCTTATGTTTGCTATCATGTTTTTAATATTCAATAAGTTATTTCAGCTTTTTCAACATTCCCTTTCATGGTCTCATGGCTTTTGTTTTCTGCTATGCAATGTCTTATTTTATCTTGTTGTGTGCATTATACATAATTTTAAAGCATTCTTCAATTTTTACTTTGTCTGTTTTTATTCCAAGTATATTTTCTATTTGATTTGACCATTCTCTCAAATTGAGGTTTTCTTCAAATAGCTGGATTTCTCTGGCTACCAATTTAAGCTGAAGCGATAGGAACTAAAATGCTGCTTAGAATTTTCTTATAGGTAGGCAGGTCTTATTAACAGGCCTGGTTTACTGTGTAGCAATGGGATGTGGTCTTAGCTGTTTTTATAAAAGGTTACCAAATGTCTATAGCTTTAGTTTTTAGGTTTTGATTTTTTTCTTTTGAGACATCTATTCACTTGGAGGGATACATTCTGGTTGCCTGCTTGAGCGTGGGGGTTGTGGATATAAATATGGTTATCAGAGTTATAGCAGCCAAGCAGGAAAAAGAGACTGGTGGTTTCACCAGAAAATATCATTTTTATAATTTTCCCATTTTCAATCCAGTACCTCTACCTTTCCCTCAACTATTCAGTGTCCTGGTTCTAGATCTAGATCTTTTCTGGGTCCACATTACCAGAGAATTAACCTGTCTTCTGTTCATGTGGGTAAAGTGTGGTTGTGTGAAGTTAGAAAAGGAATCTGAAACTGAGCTGGTTCTTATAAAAGGAATCTTTTCCACCTCACCCACCATGTTCAGGGTTTCATTGGTATGTATTTCATTGGATTCTTGATCCATGTCAAGGCTCTATGGTATAAATAAGCTTGATTCTTGCTGTCTTCCCTTAATTTGTCATGCTGCCACCGTGACACATATGGAATTATTATTTTTCTATTCTCTATTGTTAATATTTCCTTTTATTGGTTTGTAAATCTTCTTTTTATTTCAGATTAATATGATGGTACAAATGACATTGCTTGCATTTGTTAGGGAAAATTTGAGTTGTAATTGAGCCTTTCATCCAGGGAGTGTGCTGTATACCCTTACATTGTGCACTTAGTTGAGAGCCCACCTGTCTCTCTACCTCCTCCCCTCTCTTCTTTCCTTCCTTACCCCTCCCTGGAATTTAATTGTTTTTTCCTCATGTGGGCACATAGTTGTTTATCTATTGGTTTCATATTAGTATTGAGTACATTTGGATACTTTTCCATTCTTTTTTTATATAATTTTTATTAAATCATTATTGTGTAAATTAGTGCAATCATGGAGCACAATGTTCTGACTGCTTTTCCATTCTTGTGATGCTTTACTAGCAAGAATGTTCTTCAGCCCCATCCAGGTCAATACAAAATATGTAAAGTCTCCATCTTTTTATAGTTAAATAGTATTCCATGGCATACATATACCACAGTTTATTATTCCATTCATGAGTTGATGAGCACTTGGGTTGATTCCAAATCTTGGTGATTGTGAATCGAGCTCTCATGAAGATTCTAGTGCAAGTGTCCTTATGGTAAAATGATTTTTTTCTTCTTCTGGGTAGGTACCTAGTAATGGGATTACAGGATCAAATGGAAAATCTACTTTTAGCTTTGTGAGGATTCTCCATACTTCTATCCACAAAAACTGCATAATTTGCAATCCCACCAACAGTATAATAATTTTCCCTTCTTTCAATATCAATGCCAGCATCTACAGCCTTGGAACTTTGTGATGTAGGCTATTCTCACTGGGGTCAGGTGATATCTCAGGGTGGTTTGCATTTATCTGATGATTAAAAATGATGAGCATTTTCTCATGAATTCATTGTCCATTTATCTGTTGTCTTTGGAGAAGATTTTGTTCATGTCTCTTGCCTATTTATAAATGAGATTGTTTGCTCTGGTTGATTAATTTGAATTTTCTGTAGATTCTAGTTATCAGCCCTTTATCAGATTCATAGCATGCAAATAAATACTTTCTCCCACAAAGTAACAATGTCATACTTTAAAGAACTTGAAATAATAGTACTTTGTTTCAGATGGAACAAGAGGAAAAACCCAAATAGCCATTGTAATTCTAAGAAACAAAAACAAATCTGGAAGCATCACATTACCAAGACTTCAGGTTATACTACAAGTCTATAGTGATCAAAACAGCATGGTACTGGCACAAAGATATAGATCTATGGAATAGAATACAGAACCTAGAGATGAACCAGCCACATATCATCATCTGATATTCAACAAACCAAACAAAGGTATACACTGGGGAAAGGAATTCCTATTTAATAAATCGTGTTTGGGAGAACTGGTTAGCCAGAGGTAGAAGACTAAAACTGTACCTGTACCTATCACCACTTATAAAAAATGACTTTTGCTGGATAAAATATTTCAATTTAAGACACAAAATGATAATTCTAGAAGAATGTGTGGGAAAAGTCTTGACAATATTAGCTTGAGAAATTATTGTATGAAGAAAATGCTGTTGGCAACTGCAGCAGCACCAAAAATAAATAAATGGGACATGTTCAAGCTAAAAATCTTTTGCACAGGTATGGGTACAACAATGAAAGCTAAAAGACAACTTTCTATTGGTAATTCTATTGAAGTCCATTAAATATTGTTTTGACACCAAGAATTGTGTTAATATTTGTGTTTTTTCTCATGTTCTATTCTCTTTGTGTTTTTGTGAGTATTTGTCATTAAATTTTTACTTCCAATTCATAAGAGTTTGGGAAAAGCTGTTATATATTTGTGTTCAATCAGGTATGTTTAAATCAAAATTGAGTTTATAGTTTTTTCCTACGTTTTTGTTACATTATGTGATACTCAGATGTTCACTTTCTTATTTTGTGTTTCCTTTGGAAATTATATGATAGGGAAATCTAAGCTTTTTACTATATGGTATTATTTCATTTAGGGAAGTTTCTAAATGTTCATTGTATTCATTTATGTCATTATTTTGTTCTCTGAAGGACAGTGGTATAGAGAAACTCAGTTCATAGGTAATTTGAATACAATTTACATTTAACTTTGGGGTAGGCATGAAACATTTTCCATGTGTTGACTTGGGTTTGTGTGATGTGAAAATTCACCAACAGGCGTAAGCATTGTATTAGCCTTCCTATCTGTGTTTGTCCATTTTTCATGAAGAATAGTGTCCTCAAGTTTTTCAGCCTTGGTAGTTATCCTACATTCAATATATAAAATTTAAAAAATCTCCCCCCTAGCTTAATAATGAGAGGAAGTCTCATTTTTATGTTTTATTAGATTACTCACCCTTAGTCATTCTGAGGCCTACATAAGGTTCCAGCAACTCTGTCTTCTCAGGTGATTTTCATTTATTTTTTTAGGCTGCTACTCCAAGTTCCTTTATGGTCATGTTTTTACCTTATTGTCAATGTTTTCGTAGACCACGGTTGTTGATCCCAAAGTACTTTCCTCCAAGTGTGCATGTAGGCTCTTTTCATTCCTCACACAACAGCTCCCACCAGGCTGTAAAGTTGCTGAAGATTCGAGAACTGAATATAATTGCTACATAGTTTAAGAAAATGTAGAGTGAGATGTTAAGATAGTTTCACTTCAAAATTCAGTTTATCATACTCCACCTTGTAGGGCTCTATTCTTTGTCTGTGGCTTGTTAATTACCCTATTGCTGATGCCTACTCTCCCCTTTCATATTGGGAGTTCTTCTATCTGAAATTATGGACACAAAATAATTGTTTTCCCTGGTTCCAACCAATGGAAACAAAAAATCCACTTAATAGTTTATAGTTTTTCACCACTGCGCATAATTCTTCAGTTGGAGATAGGTCATATTAGATTACTTTGCTGATGTCCAGGTGCATCACAGGGTTGGTGTATCAGAATTTAAGTTGGAAGATGATAACTCCAAGTATAAGAAAAATATCTCTCCAAAGACAAATTTCAGCATCTCTCATTCAGCATTAAATTTAAGGCCACAGATAGCAAAAATATCTTTAAATGGTACTCTATCTCTGATACATACCAAATAAACCCATTACATGCCTTCATTATCATCTTTATATATTCTTGAAATAGATTTATGGAGTATAAATTGAATTATTTAGTTATGGACTCTGGGACTTTTATGTACCCATCACCTGAGTAATGTCAGGTGTACCTCATAAGTAATTTTTATACTCTCTTGTAAAGTTTGACATTGTCTTCATAATAATTTTCAGATATTTTCATAGTACTTTCCTAATATTATCTTGCATAATCCTCACATACTTTATGATGGAAATACTATTGATTCCCTCATTTTTATGGAAATAATGGGTACATAAAGCACATTAATTGTTTATTCTAAAGTATCATAGATGTTATGTCAGAGCTAATTTTTGAACACAGTCAATTCAAGCCTACTTCAAGTCCTTGCTTCCTTATGCTTATTTTTCTCCCCTATTCTAGAAGATCCTATTTCATATGTACAAATGTTTCTGTCAACTCTTTGGGCAAGAAATCTAAATCCCAAGTTGTGGATTAAAGACTAGACCATTAAGAGCTCATAGACAAAGTATTCTCAAGATTACTGAAGCCCATATAAACTGAGTAGGAACTTCCCCAAGACAAAAAAGGTAAAGGTTCCTGGGATTTGAGCTATTGTACTTCTTCTCCTGATAATGATTCTCCCCTTCCCAACTTCTTTATCATGTAAGTGACTAGGATATAGGGATTTCTTCCCAAAATGAAGAAATTGAAAGGGAATTTTAAAATGTTGCAGGGAAGAGGGTGCTTTGTTACTGTTGTTTAGTTGATTGTTTTGACCTAGGCGAGTCTTAGAGAGGTATTTTTGCGTGTTGCACCTCCTCATTGTGGCTGATTGACAAAAGGCCTACAAAATCTCCAAAGTCCTCAGGAGCTAAACCTGTCTTTGTCACATGAGATCTTTTCAGGGACCTCCAAATAGCACTGACTATTAAACATGTACTGGCACAGGCAGTTTATATGAAAGGCATAAGACTCATACATCATATGTTGGAATGTATGGAGGATCACCAGATGACAATGGCTCACAAGCAGGGTATGTTTCAGAGAAAATTTAGGAGAGGTACAGAATCAAAATAGGGATGTGGTATTTGTATTTCAGGCCACCTTCTCAAAGAATGAGTGTTCATTTTCTGATTGTTTGTTGATCTTGGGTTATGAACCATTAATATAGGGAGCTCAGTCAGTGTTTTTCATAAGTGTGGCTTTATAAATTTTTCAGCATATTTGCTCAGATATCATGTAGTTTAAAATTAGATTTAAATCTTTCAAACACTGCATGTGTAACTGTCATGTATTTTGTAGAACTAAAATGTGTACAATTAAATCATACACAAAAGGTCTCTAATGTCACTCTTCACTGGTTAATACCACTCTGATTCCATCATTGTCCAAATAATATTGGTGAATACCAAAATGAAAATATTGACTCTTATTGACTGTGGTTGTGGTGTTCTGTAGGTTATGGAAACATCATATGATAAATATTCCATGAGTATTCTAAAACATATGTAGTATATCACCTTTGTATTGAACTAAATGAAATATATTATCGTATAGTGATATATTCAGTTATAGTAAAAACCTATAAGATCAAGATATAACAAAGTAGCCTCTGTATTCATTACTTACTTTTCCCCTTTTTCTCATTCTATTATGTTTTCTATATTCCTATTTTACTTCATTCAATTTTATTCTGCCAAATATCCTGCCTTTTCCTTTGTGTCATGATTAAAATCTTTGAGTAAGTTTGCATTCTTTTTATGAACTTATTTTATGGAGCTAGCATTAACTTGTTGATCAGGCATGGACTTGCCACACCAATATATTTCCCTGAAGTTGGGAATTTATGCAAACTAGAACCAAAGGAGTCTCATAAGTAATTTTCAATACCAGTGAGATAAATGAAGGGCTGAGAGAGAGGACAGTGTGTTATTTCCCTGATGTTGAGTAAAGCTAAAGTCTATTTTAATGCAATAAATTGAATTTGCAAAGCCACAATATTTGATCTTAGCAGAAACTACTCTATCATCTTGATGATTTTCCTGTCTATATTTTCAGCTTCTAGCATTATTCTTTCCACTTAAAGATCTACTTAAATCTTTCTCTCACACACAGTCATAACATTCTTATAAAAAGACTGTTATTCCTTCATATTTTGCAAAAGAGTGCAAATATTTATGCACAATCTGCAAAAGGTAGTTGCTTTTTTATATTTGAATTCTGAGTCAGAATCACTATGAATAGGCTAGATTATATAGAAATTGTTCTTAAGTGTAAAGAGAAATTACTATGGTCAACTCATTTGGGTTCCCAGGTATATGAACTCAAATGTCAGGTCTCCAACATAACACTTGAAATAACTAAGAGGCTAGTTAAGGAGAATTTAATCTATACTGAGTTAACTAAGTTAACCACATCCTATTTTTGATATTTTTGTTATGAACAAATATATATAGCTATATGAGAATTGTAGGAATGAATGGAATAAAAACAAGCTCAAAGGTGTTTGAGCTGTCTATTCATCTCTCATTCCAATCCTTTTCATAGCACGGCTTCATTTTTCACCCAGCATATCAGTTTGCCCCATCAAGTCCCATCACTGTAAAATGATATCCAACTTGAAACTCGGCATTTGCATGTTACATGTATAGCAACGCACAGCTATTTGTTCTCTTAGCCCCATTTACAATTTAACAGAGAAGTGTATCTTAGTGCCCACCTTCTGTCAGGTGTATAGATATGGTCCAATATTCTCTGGCCAAGAAAATAGGGACTCCTCTGTGTGAGGTATAACTTGGAGAAAAGTAGATCACATGTTTGGCCAGGATAAAACCCAAAGAATATCTATATAATAGTAAATCTGAAAAAGAAAAAAGAAAAACCTCTACAGCTATAACTTTTTTTGCACTCTTCAATAATCTCTTCTTACTAGTTACTGATAATATTGTTAGCTAGATCAGTTTCTTGGATTTTTCTCTGCTTTTAATTTCCGTGCTTAGATGTCTCCCTCATTAATGCTTGACATTTTCACTGGCCATCGTAATTTTTTTAATTTCCACTGGAAATATCCTAATTGATATTCAGAGGACCCAATTAAAAATTACTTGAACAAGAAAGTTTATTATCTAATAGGATGGACCAACATAAAGGTTAGGATTATAAAATCAGAATCATCTGAATCAGTGGTTTTACCCAGTATCACTATTACTAGTAATTTCAATGATTCATATAAAAAAGAGGATCAGAAAAATCAGGTAGAAGTCTGAGAAATCCTAGATGTGTCACATGTCACTTCTGACACTTCTTGTCAGGGCCCAGGACTGGCCCAGTCTCGGGCCCAGCTTAACTAGGTTCCGGACGCAGACTGCTAAGTTACCTTGCTCTGGTACAGTTTCTTTTAGGTGCCTGAAGGCTATCTACTTTAGCTGGAGAGAGAGAAAGAGAGTGTGAGTCTTAGAGAGAATAAAGCAGTCTTCTTAGAAAGATAGATCTTAGTCTTCAGCAGAGCTTGGAAATCTTCAGCAGAAAGACGCGGTGCTGGTGTTCTGCAGGCAGGAGAGGTGACAGAGTCAGAGTAAGCGAGTCTGTGATAGAATGTGCATGCTCCTCAACTGCCTTCTCCTCTAGCCTAATATAATGCTGATCTCGTGCCTCTCAACACCACAGGTGTAGAGACTGCCCATTCACCACTGCTCTCATCTCGTGAGCTCTCATGCTCGTTAGGAGAGCTAAATCCCTCTCCATACCCTTTCCACCCAGGTGTTCCATTACTGAGCTATACAGGTATTTCTTATAACTCTTGCTCCTAGCCATAGGCTATATGGGCTGCAACATAGATGGCTCCTCATGTCTTTTTTCCTGCATTGTGCATGCATAGTAATAGAGTTTTCAAATAAGGTTTATACATTACCTTACAAGCAAGGATTAGTTAGGCTATGAAATACCATTTTAGACCATGGCTTAAGTAATATATTAAATAGACTATTAATACTATATTATTTTTTTAAATAATTTTGATACACATTATATATAGAACAAATAATATGATTTTAATGTTATTTAATATATTATGAGTTTATTTGCTATACATAATCATTAGCTAGGGACATCCTGCTGACAGTATTTTAAAATATTAGGACTCCATTCTAGCAAATATCATTAGTCTATTTACAAAGATGCCTAATTTTCACCATATTTACAAGGAAAATAGATTGTGTTACCAGCCTTCATTCTTTAGCTAGAAACATCCTCTTAGTAAAGGGGAGGAACCAATAGGAGTCTAACAATTTTAACTTCCCTGTTCCCAAAATGATCTACATATAATCATGTGGAAGAGTTGTTCAAGAGTTAAGTCAGAGGCTCATAGAAACCATCAGGGGCCTACGTTCTTTCGAATATTTTCCTTTCAATCTCTCTCTCTTGTTCCCTTTCAATCTCTTTCTTTTCTTTTTTCCTATTTGAGCTTGGTTTTATTTTTTCAGTATAAAAGAAGTTTTGATTTGTATTTTTACTTTTTGCCTACACAATTTCTTAATCTCTCTCCTCCTTTCTATCTTCTTCCACCTTCCAATTCCTGTTTCTCTCCCCTTCATACCCTTCTCCTTTCTCTTCTCCAATCCTTATAGTATTACTCTAGTCTTCCTCTTCTTCTTTTTATATTTTTCAAAATGGGTGCCACAGATCCAAGAAGCATACCTCAAATAACAGTGTCTAGAGGTTAGAAAGTAAAGGAGACCATTCTCAGAAGCTCCCCCTTCAGATTTAGTTTAATTTTTATAATTATATATCTTTAATACCTTCTAAGCAGAATGTAATTACCTTGATGAGAATGGACTAACAAAAATTAACTCCTGATGATAAAGGGAGGTGTAGATTCTACTCTAGAAGAGACTGATGATACCTGAACCAATTTCAGTTCTCATTAGGGAAAAATGGTGCGTGTGTTGAGGGAGGAAGGGCTATAGTTTATGGGTAGCCTACCAAAATTGTCTACTACAGTATTAATTTTTTTGATGTCCCCAAATGTGATGGTTGAACATAGTTCTCAAAAGACATCTTGCAGAGGCTAGAATGCAGAAGAATTTTCTAAGCACTTGCTAAATCTTCTAAGCAGTCGGAGTTTTGCCTGTAAATAGAATGTTTCTAATGTTGCTGCTGTTTTTGCTTCTGTCATATCTACTACCAGAAGTTATTTAACACAGAAATTAGGTTTCTCATAATTATTCCCTTAAAACTTAATGCAGGATCTTCCAGTGTCCTTTCTGAAATAGCTCTTGCATATGATCACTCTCTGCTGTGGTAGTGGAGGAAGAATTTGTTTCTCTAGGTCAGGGACTCTCTAATAGTAGAGTGCATAAAAAATACCAAAAGTACTTGTTAAAATTGAAATTTTTGAGCCCTAATTTAGAAACTCCACTAAGTGGGTCTAGAAAGCTACGTAGTGAGCAAGTACCTCTGGTGATGCTAGAACGCACATGTTATTCAAACCACTTTTTCGAAACATAACCAATATGCTTGAGATCCAGATCCCTACCTGTCAGGCAAAATGCTGCTTAGAATATTGATTTCTTTTACACAAAAGCATTTGTTCTTTTTTTTTTTTTTTTTTTTTTTTTGCGACAGAGCCTCAAGCTGTTACCCTGGATAGAGTGCTGTGCCATCACAGCTCACAGCAACCTCCAATTCCTGGGCTCAAGCGAGTCTCCTGCCTCCACCTCCCAAGTAGCTGGGACTATAGGTGCCCCCCCACAACGCCCGGCCATTTTTTGGTTGCAGCCATCATTGTTGTTCGGTGGGCCTGGGCTGGATTCGAACCCGCCAGCTCAGGTGTACATGGCTGGCGCCTTAGCCGCTTGAGCCATAGGCGCCAAGCCAAAGCATTTGTTCTTGAAGTTATTTATTTTTCACTACAAATATTCCCTTTCAATACATCATTCCCTGGGCCACTGCTCATTAGTAGGCTCTTTATAGAAGTACTTTAGCATGAAGTATGTATTGCATATAGGGGTTTATCGAAATATTGACATCTGCATTATAATTGCAATTACTCCCCAGGATATTTTAACATGTATCTGGGGCCTTCCTCTTTATTTGTTATTATGTATTGAGATTCGTGAATTAGAAAGAATATTGTGGGAAAATAGTTTTCAGAAAGCCACAAAAGTTTGTATCACGAATGTGCATAGAATGAAGTAAAACTCAGTGGAAATCAAGTGGGAAGAGGAGAGGGCCAGACCCTACCTAATAGCCATAATGAGCACTATTTGTGATGGACACACTTATAACCATGACTAAAGCATTACAAGAGCAATCCACATGGCCAAATACATTTGTGCTCCCTTAACATTTTGAGATGAAAAGGAATACTTCTCAGCTCTTTTTGTTATACCAGAACTAGAATCAAATACAACTTCCATTCATGTGTGGCTCCAGTAGCTTGATTCTTTTTTTCCAGAGTTATCAAATAACTTTGTCCTCCTTCCTCACCTATGAGCTTTAAGCATATTGCCTTTAAAAAGCCAAGTTTCCTGTGATCAGTTTATTGGAAGATCACTCCAAGGACAGGTTTTATGATGGTCATTCTTATCATTCTTTACTCTTTCCCTGGCATACCCATATCACTTATTTTACTCTTATATCATTATTTTGCATGTGTTTCATTGTGGTTTCTTGGTCGTAATATGTTGTGTGTGTCCATAGTGCAAAGCACAATGCTTTAGAAAACATTTAAGTAGGGTGGTGCCTGTGGCTCAAGGAGTAGGGTGCTGGCCCCATATACTGTGGGTGGCAGGTTCAAACCTGGCCCTGGTCAAAAACTGCAAAAAAACCACAACCCCCCAAAAAGCAAACAAACAAAAAATAAGTAAAATGAAAAGTGAATGTGACAACCTCTACCTGTCCCATCTGGCATGTATCCCCAAGGAATAACCTAATAGATTACCAACAGAGAGTCATCTATTCACAGCGCTTCTCAACCTGTGGGTCGTGACCCCTTTGTAACAATGAAAATACATCACGGCATTAGGAAGGTTGAGAACCAGTGTTCTAGAAGAATCCACCAAACTTAAAATCTGTATGTACACCACAGCATCACCTATTAACTGATTAAATTATGCCTTATGTAAATCATACAGTGCATGTGCAAGGATAGTTAATACTATAATGTAGTATCTGACAAAAGATGATTATTAGTTGGGCTGATAAATGGTTAGATAGGGCTGTGTATGTATACATGTTTTCATTCACACTGGCCTAGTCTCTGCCTCCATTTAGCCTACAGAAAAGTTTTGCTTGGCCTCAACATAAATGGCTTTATTTTCCAACATTTAAAAACTGTACAGGTTTCCAAAAGATTCAGATCTCTGGACCCTTTTAGGTAGGTGAAAAACATGGCAATGGTGGACCCACTTTAGCACACTGTTAAGACTTGACTGGAGGTGTCTCCCTGCAGCTCCCTTTAAACTGAAAAGAAGTGATACAGTTCTTAGTCCCCACCATTCCCTATGCTGTCTCCATGATGGAGCAAAATATCCATCATCATTTTTCACTGCATTTGAGCCCTTGTGTATATCATATACAAACTATTCATCTTTTTGTAACTCTATGGCCCCTTCAACCTCCAATCCCTAGGCTATGGAAAGGCAGATGCAGAAAGGTTTATGTGGGTTAATGGGTATGTTAGTTAAAATCGTGAGCTTTTGAGATTTGAGCTAAAACAGATTTGATTTAGCACTAAGTTTCAACCCTACCACTGGCTGTGATGGTTGATTTTATGTGTCAGCTTGACTAAAGGACACCTAGATGGCTGTTAGAGTGCTATTTCTGAGTGTGTCTCTGAGGATGTTTCCAGAAGAGATTAGCATTTGAATCAGAAGACTAAGTACAGGAGATCCACCTGCTCCAATGTGGGAAGGCATCATATAATACCTTCTGCATATAAATAGAACAAAAAGGCAAAAGAAGAACAGAGTCCGACTTTCAGAATTGTGTGAGATGAACCAGTTGTGATGTCTATTATGTTGGCTATTGTTTCTGCTGTTAATCATCAGTCTTCCCTAATGAGTGTGTGTGTTAATTTTTTCCCAGCAAATTGATGGGAATATTCTGCTGCTGGAGGCTTCATCTTCTTCAACATTGTCTCATGCCTTTGACTTATCCATTTACAAATTGCTAATTTCCTTGGGGTATTGTCCTCATAAACTCATTATAAAGAATAAATAATTTCATCATGTTTCCATGCAAGGTTCACTATAAAAATGTTTGTTTTGGGTTTCATTTCAGCAGAATTTATATTGCTTTGGTAGAGGCTCTTTTACAACTGTTATTTTGTCCTTTTTAGAGCCTTAAACTAGACCACGTTCAGATACAACAAGTTAGTATTACCTTATTTTGGTGCAAAATACATTGGAAATCCAAGCATAGTTTTGTCATGTGCATTTACCATAAATTGTTTAAAGACCGACCCTCGTGTGTGCATTTTATGTGATCTTTAATCTCTTTGAAATTATAATGTCTAAAACTTGTGTTTGTATCAGTAGTTAATTGTATTAGTAAAGCTCATCCAGAGAAATGAAGCCAGTAAGGTGTATATGCAGATGAATGGGTGATGGAAGGTCACGTTTATACTGGGTGGAGGCAAAGAGAGATTTATTATAAGGAATTGGCTCACATGATTGAAGAGTCTGAGAAGTCCAACGTGTGCACCTGGCAAGCTGGAGATCCAACAGAGCTGATAGTGTAAATTTCAGTCCTAGAGCTGGCAGGCTTAACACATAAAAGGAGTTGACTTTAGTCCAAGTCTTCAAGCTTGTGAGGGGCATGGGGGGAAATGTCCCAGCTCATGCAACTAGGCAGGGGCACTTTCTTCTTAGCCTTTTCATTCTGTTTATGGCTTCAACTGATTGCAGGAGGTCCATCTACATTAGGAAGGGCAGTTTGCTTTACTCAGTGCACTCAATCAAATGTTAATTGTATGCAGAAGCACTCTTGTAAACATACCCAGAGTAATAGTTGGCCACATGTTTGGGCATCCCATGGTCTTATCAAATTGACACTTGGTAAAAATCACAAGGCTGGACACGGTGGCTCATGCCTGTAATTCTAGTACTCTGGGAGGCTGAAGTGGGTAGATTGCCTGAGTGCAGGAGTTCAAGACCAGCCTGAGCAAGAACGAGACTCCATTTCTAAAAAGACAGCTGGGTGTGGTAGCATGTGCTACTGGGGAGGCTGAGGCAAGAGGATTGTTTGAGCCCAAGAGTTTGAGGTTGCTGTAAGCTATGACACCACAACACTCTACCAAGGGCAACAAAGTGAGACTCTGTCTCAAAAAAAAAATAATTATCACATTAACTTAGTGGTTTTGAAGAAATAAATGAGATATATGAGTACTTAGAACAGTGCCTAACAGAAAGCACTATTCAAATAACTATTAGTTATGACTACTAATATCATAGTTAGTTTTTCTTGATATTTCAACCTTTACTTTTCCATATATAGCTATTTTGTCTGATTTTTTAAAAATATACTTTTAAATCTTGCCAAGGCAGGAGACAGGCCCTTATTTAACTGAATTGGGAGAGAAAGGAAAAGAAAGAAGCCCCTTTTTGTTGTACTCTAGATACCACTTTTATTCAAAATCTTACTGAGATGAGCATCATTCCTCATCTCCATTTTAAAAGTAAATATACACTATCCCAGGTGATCAAACAAATTCAAACACCAAAGTAGTGAATTAAATGTTTTTCAAACATAAATCTGTCTGGTGCCAAAACCCATATTTATTCCTCTGTGGGAAAGAGTAGCTTGAATCTGCCATGTGTGTTCTGGGCATCTGATTATATGAATGATAAGGTGTAGGATCCCTAAGGAGTTAGAATAGTTGAGATTTCAAGATTCTTTTTCTACAGATTTTATGGCATTAAATATGCCACATGTACATTTTTTTGAGAGGAAAGTTATTTAGGTGAATTTTCTTTGAGCTAACACTAAGGTTATTTAAAAGGCCAAAAGGACAGATGAATGACCAGAATGCAATACTCTTTCCTGATCACAGGCACACATAAAGCCATCATTGAGGAAAATATGGAAGCCTGGGATTAGAATAAAGAAGAGATTCTTAGGAATACCCATGACTTCATGTTAAATGTTCTCATACACAAGGTTTTTAAATTTTAATGAAAGACAAATAGAAATGCTTCTTTTTTTATAAGACATGTAGTTTCTCCATTCAAAAGTGCAGTAGAATAGCAGTGATAAAAAAATGTTGTCAGAATTAAGGGCAAATATATAGTATTTAAACATGATGTATAAGTGATACTTAGAATCTAAGCCAATGTAAATATTCAGTTATATTTTAAATAAAAATAAAAGGCAAAAAAAAAAAACATAGATTAAGAATGTATTCAACTGTAATTTTAGGAAAAATATTTTAGTGGAATGAAAATATTGCATACATTTGGGGGCTCTAATTACTAAAATTAGGATAATTAAACTTGAGAGTTATTAATAAGATTTCAAATTTATTGACCATTGCAGAAATGGTATCAGCTCTTCTTAAATAGCTTAGAATATATTTCATAACTTCTGTAAGCCTCATTTTCCTTCCTTGAAAAATGGGAATATGATGTATTTCATAGTATGTTTGTAAGGATTAAATAGAGATTAAATAAGGTAATAATTACACATGATATGTGAATAAGGCCTTCTTGTCTCCGGGTCATTTTTCATAATCCTGTACAGGTAAGGAAGGGTAAATAACTTGTGAAAGATCACACAGCTAGGCATGAAGCAGGACTCAAACGTGGATAGTCTGATTCAAGAGTATGTACCTATGACCATTGTCTTGTACTTATTATCATGACTAATCAATAAATAGATTAAAATAATTCAGTGCATAAATATTTTTGAAAATTGTTATGAAATGCTGCCTTAATATTCTTTCTTGGGATAAAATAATTTCAAAGCAGTAGAAACAGGTAGATTTCCTTTACTCATTTGTCTCTATTTATATATAAAAAGAGAGACCAATTTTACTTGATTTGTTCTTAGCAAATCAATTGTTCCCTTTTCAGAATTCACTCAAAGCATTTGTTCCAAATACTGCTGCACGTTATATTCAGTTCTTCTGCTGTGTTTTTTTTTTTTTAACTTTAAAAGTCACAAAACATCTTCCATGTATAGAATTGATATGAAAGCTTCATAATTTCTTAGTGATTACCTTACAGTAATGTTTGGTAGATCTTTTGTGTTCTGAAATTTAATTAATGAAAATCTGGACTTCTATACTTAACTGAAAAGGGTGAGTGCTCTAATAACTTGACTGTCCGTTCCACTTAACTTTGTTCTAGGTTTTTGAATTTTGTAATTGCTCTCCTTGGATTACAATAGGTAAATCATATAAGTACTGAAGACTTCTCATTATCTCTGACATTGTATAGACTTAACTATTTCTTCCTGGACATTTGATCTAATAACTTTTTTGTTCATTTTCCTGACTAACATATAACATTCTCTGTCTCTTGTCATGTTGCCATGGGCTCCCCAACTACTTCGTGTGCTTTCAATTTCTCAGTGCCTATTCTTATGGTGGATTTATCCTATTCTTCTTTGAATTTATCTTAGATCATTTTTCTCTCGTCTTTTTTGGTGTCTTAAAAATG